>JABJVR010032788.1:0-34166 GCA_025773905.1 Chitala chitala
TGCTGTAACAAGAGAATTTCCCCACTGTGGGATCAATAAAGTTCAATCTAATCTAATCTAATCTAATCTAATCTAATAAAGCAGAGGTATTCCACAGGCGCCCAACATCGGTCAGAGTCACTGGTAGCTGCCATCCAGGGATCGAGGATGTACAAGCATTTTCCATTTTGTCGGCATGTCCGGTAGCTCAGAGTGGAGTTATGTTACAACACATAACAACAAAATTGGCTCATTGCATTTAACCCTGAGGGAGCAATAAGCAGCTATCACTTATTACCCAGGGAGTGCACTAGCACTGAGCATCTTGCTCAAGAATACACCTGGTGGCTGGGGCATGATTCAAACCCAGAGACTAGCCGATTGCTCTACCCATTGAGCCAAAGCCTTGCCATGGGCCCTGGGTGACCTTTAGAACAGGGCAACACCAGCTCCACTCTGTGGCACTGGCACACACTATAAAACAAATATAAATATTCAGAACAGGAGCCTGCCAAACACTTACACAATTAATGCAATATTGATGCAAAGCTAACATGGCCATCTGTCATTGTGAGGAACGGCAGGACAGTATTTATAACTGACACTGTGGCATGTCACGCGTGTCCCTCATTCTCTTCTACTAACGTGTGATCTCACATGCCTGTCCCTCACCTGTACAGCTGAAACAGAAGAGAACAGAGCAGGCTATTACATTTTCTAATGTTTATTTTTTTCAGTTTACCTCAAAAAGGTAAACAAGTACATAGTTGAAAAACACCTTGAAATTATACAGAATATTTTCAGTATTTCTTATGTTGCACAACAAATCTGCAGTTATTTGCGTTTAATCGTGTTTCTTTTTGGTGTAACCTCTTTATGATGAAGGAAAGAGACACACCTATTACAAAGGACAAATTACTGTTCTCAAGGTTATTATGGCAAATGTCATTCATTGTCTTCTCTTGAGGTGCATTGCTGAATTGTAGTTTAATGGGTACTGGCAAAGAGGTTGGGAGGGGGCAGTAGTCTGATAAGTTAGTTGCTATGCAACCAGGCAGGGCTGAAAGCATTAGTATTTTCCATGTACCAAAATGTGGCAGTATTAAAGCTCATAGCATAAAACATGGAAGTGCTATGCATATGTGAAAAAACATTGGTCATTAGTCATTACATTGAATTTATTAGCAGTTTTTATTCTCTAAATTAGGTCCTCATCATGACAAACATTCAAATCAAGCATAAGATAGATTTTAATGATATGCTGTATTTCTATTATATATAATCAAAATTTTATGTTCAAATAGCACAAATTAAAATGCAACGAATAAACATCTTGGTAAAAATTCTAGTGAAGACAAATTATAAATGTACATGCATTCTATAATAAAAACAGTGAAAGAGTAAATAATACATAAAATTTACTTTGACATTACACAATCAGCTGAGATAATAAACAGCAATATTGGTCAATTTGTCTTCAGTATTCTGGAAATTAAGTGATAATGGAGCAAGCTGTTAGATCACAGAGGAAATTCAAATTCATGCAAACAGGCTAGTTCCTTGGATAAGTTGTTGTATGAAAATTGTTTGGTTATTATAAATTTTTTTACCTCAGATTTATAGCCATGTCTATTACCATAGGAAAAATAAGTAAAAGCTCTTGCTAAGTTCTAGTGAAGTTTTATTTCATTGCTGTTACACCTCTGCAGTCATAAAAGCCCTAACCAGCAGAGGAGTACAACACCTACACTGACATTCTATCTGGGAACAGCACACCTGAGTGAGTAAAACCAGACCTTCTCATTATTCTTACAGACTCATGCCGACTAGCTTCTTAAGAGTCTTTTCATTTGAGAGTGTTTAAAATAACTTGCACAGTCATTTTCTGAAAGCAATTCAAATTATCAGCAAAGACGCAGCCCATGCAACTTCTATGGGTAAAACAATTTTATGTTGCAGTGCTGAGTTCTCGGCATTAAGTAAATTGCTGTAAGTCTTCTCCTTTGAGTACATTTGAATTGCGCTCGTGGAAATGCGCACAGGCTTAGCTGCAGCCAGTTGGCATGTCCGACGCAACTCGTTTCGGGAAAGAATCTGTTTTGCGTCTTGGAGACAGTGTTTCTGAAAGGGATTTATCCATTGAGACGTGAGGAGACAGGAACCCCTCCCTGACTTAAACAGCAGATCAGAAATAGAACTAAGAAAAGTAAGGATGAAGACCTTTGTTGTTGTTGTTGTTGTTGTTGTTAATAATCTTCATCGTTATCATCATCATACAATATGTTTTGAAACTGGTTCTTGCACAGAAAAATAAATCAATTTCATAAGGAGTTTAATTGTGCTGTCCATATGACTAATTGAAGTAATGTTGTTGCCAGTCTTCAGCTTGTATTGGAAGTCTACAGAGTTAAGACCTTCATTTGTTCAGTCACTACAATAACATAGTCTACCTAGTCTACATACATTTTAGTGTAATTTCACCTATTACATGAGAACCATAAAAAAACAAGAGCTAGATTCCATTCATTGAAGACATGTCCTCATTTGTGCTTTCCAGTAATATTTTGCCCCCATAACAGCTGCTGGAGGTAAAAGAAATGTTGCAAACACCTTTTGACTTTAATGCCTTTGTTCTCCTTTCTTACTAAGTCTAGAAGCAAACATCACCTATTTCTGCTTTAGAACCTTTTCATATCAGTAACTGACAGTACTCTTGAGATTTGCACTACGTCATTTCCTTATACATGCTTTGAGGCATTACGCACTACAAGTGGTTACTACAAACTAACAATATGGTCAGTGAAGGGATAGATTTTCATTAACCAGCAGGGGATTGCAGTCCAAGCGTGTTAAAAATTTAACATTGTTCAAGTCTCCCCTGTATTCTGGTTAAGTATACAGTTAGGGTTATAGGTTCGATGTATAAATAAATCACAATTTTGATGGAAAAGGACAGTTTGAGTATGGACATTTGTAGTTGTGCGATCATGTTGAGAGAAGTGTCTGTCGCCGTGTGCTCTCTTCGCCCTGGGCTGTCAGACACAGCTCTGGGTAAAGCACTGACCTCCAGGAAATGCCTTACATAACCATTCAGCTTTCAGTAATTCTCTCAAAAGCAAGAATTCTCTATCCACAATGTAATTTGCGTGCATTTTCTATCGTTTTATGAAAATGCGTCTTCAATAAGCTCAAGGGAAACTGTAACAGAAATCGAAAGGCTCCAATGCCTTTTGCATGGCAAAGGAACCACGGCTTTCAAAACACATGACATCTGTAAAAACCTTTTCTCCACATCATGCCACATTTAAATTATACTTGTCTGCAAAGTATGTTTTTGAGTTAAAAGGATGAAGTTATGCATTTTTTTCATTTCCAAATGTAATATGATTTCTGACATTTTTTGTACATTTCTACTGAATGTGCTACTGTAGCCTCTCAAAATTAATATGCAGCCATAAAAACCAGCAATTTTTGATGATGCCAGGGGAATTGTCACACTATATTTTCAGAGATTCCACAGAGCCAATGGACTTCTTGAACAAAACCTTTCATAGTATGTACTCTTTATAACTCTGAAAGGTGGAGATTCATCATGTGCTTGAGAAGAGATGTAGTCTGCTGGCACTGTGCCCCACCCCCAAAAGTACCCAGTCATCTGGCCGATGTGTCATGGCACACAAAGCCCTGATGCTTGCAGGAGATGAAAAATGTGCAGACAACCTTAGCTTCTGGAGGGCTGTTTTGGTCCTGATCTTAGAATTATGTCACAATATTTAATGGAGGTGCCCTGCGGTGGGTAGGCACCCTGCCTAGGGTGTCCCTCGCCCCCTGCCCTGCACTTCCTGGTATGGGCTCCAGGCTTCCCGCAACCCTGAATTGGGTAAAGCGGTAAAGTGAATGGATGGATGGATTTAACGGAGGGTAAGGCCTCCATTTATCCTATAAGATGTGGTTTGTGTTCCTGGGCACCAAATTTATAATTTATTCTTATTTGGAATTTGAACTGACTGCATTTGGAATCATTTAAATGTCAACGTCAATTTTATTTGTATTGCACATTTAAATTTTTTCCAGATGCATGCAAAATGCATTTTTTTTATTATCTGTATTTTAACACAATGCCATTGAACAAAGTGCTGTACAGTGGGTGAGTAAAACAAGACATCATCAGAGATAATAAACTAGAAGTACAGTAGTACAATAAAAATAATCCTAAACTAAATAAATTTAATAACTAATGGTCAGCACTAAAACATTAAAACAAAAAGTAAAAACAATAAAACAACTAGGAAGTCTACCATCACTGCAAAGTTATCCAAGAACAACAGATGAGGATTAGACTACATTTTCTCTTAAAAGCCAGAGAAAATAAAAAAAAATTAAGAGTACAGTGAAACAGTTTGTCTTAGCTTTCAGGACGTGAGTGTTTTGAAACTTATACATGCTGAATGGAGTGACAAAACAAGGGGTGAGTCAGACTGGTGTGTACACTTTAGGAGTGTTGGAAGTCCTGTCCCAGTCAGTGCACTCCTGAGCCATCAAGTTTCATTACAATAAAACTTTACCAAAGAAGGACTACTGCAATAACAGGAAAATCAGCTGGGGAGAAAAAAAAACCTGAAGAGGAACTTCATCCCCCTGAGCTTGGCTTAGTGGCCTCCAGTTTTTGCAATGGCCATTTCGTTCACTGTGAAGGGCTGTTGCCACTGCAAAATCTGTCACTGATGTGTCTCTTGCACTGCCACAGCCAGTCACCATAGGCATGTATGGGGTGAGGTGGGGGAATGGGGCAGTACAAAGTAACAGAAACATCAGAGGAAAAGCAAGGTTAACTTGGTAACTGAAGTAACTGAACCGCAGTTAGAAACGTAACCACAAAGCTGAGTCATATTGGGTCTGGTGCCAGTAAGCAGTGTGTATGTGTAGACTACAAAAGACGTCTGACACTTTGATATGTGACTTTGTACTGAAATTCAAAACAATCAGCAGAGTTATAAAGAGGCCAAACAGTTGGTGCCAAAACTACAGATGAACTGGTTTGAAAAGCTGCAAAACTATTTACTGTGGATACGGTCACTGTTCCACTGCACCAAATACATGTACTGAAATTTTGGTACTAAACTTTGATACCTCCCCTTTTCAATGGATTTTCTGGTGCAGCACCAGCACCAGCACCAGCACTGCAGTACGAAACCATCTGTGCTACTTGTTTGGTGCTTTGGGTGCGACTTGCAAACGTGTTTATTGCCAATTTGTTAAGCAAATAACCTCACAAACACAAAATACAAAAAAGTGTAGTTATGAACTCTAAGCATAGCAGCATTATCCATTAAAAAATAATAGATAATAGATCAATATTTTGTCCGTGGATACATAATAATTACTTCTTTTACTTTTTTCTTTGTCATTGTATGGAGCGACCCAGGCTCTTAATAGAATGAAAATAGATTTTTTTTAATCTGCAAAAATAACAGAATGCAGTATTATTACATTTTTATGATATGTGTTATGATATTAATATGATCTATATATAATATATGCATGTTCCACATATTGTTTTGATATGTAAACCATACCAGTTTTTACACTAGTGGAAAGCAAACACAAGAAGTACCATTGACTTTACTGTTTTGAAGAACCAAAAGTTCAGTACCCAATCCAGTAGAAAAGTGAAGCCTAGCATACTCACCTGCCCAACCCATGTACAACTCTCTCTGACTTACTTCAGTTCTCTCGAAGAATCAAGAAGCAAAGGGACTATGGGATGGTGGGCCTTTTCCATTTCCTGCATCGAGTAAATGCTCAACAATGTGTGTATGCTTGTGTCTGTCTAGATCAAGGATCTCGCAAGGAGTCCAACCCTTTGCCTTCAAAAGAGATTCTTGAATACTCTCACACAAATCTTGAACTACGTGCAGTGGAATGCTGCACCAGAGGAGAGACTACTTGGTCTTTGAGGGACTAAGGGTGTAATATCACTCAAGATATAACCTCAAAAGAGATTTAAAAGAAAAATTGAATGTTTCACTTAATCATGGCGCTTGTTTGGTAGTGTGTTCTGGAATGTTGGACCATTGTGAGAGTTTGTGCAAAACAGGGTTCACCTGGTCATGTAAAATATTCTATAGCTACAATATAACTTTGCAGAACAATCGTTGGGCCTAAAGACTCCCACATGATGGCCTCCTGTAGCATTGGCAATCCTCTATTATATTTAACTATTGACAACAAACATTGTGAGATGAGGGCATCCTTTCTGCAAATATATACTGTTCTGCATGTACAGAAAATGATGAAAATTATTTTTCAGAACAAATTTTTAGTTTACATTGTCCAAATGTGTAGGCTTTGTGCTCCTGATGCTTTTTTGTCTGTTATTGTTTCTGAGTTTATTCCTTTAGAAATTACCTAGAAGAAACAGCAACTCATCCACTGCTAGAGCAAGCACTTGAAAAAGAGCATACCTTTCTGTCTCACAGCACCCAGGCTTCTAAGCAGGCAAGCTAAAACAACTTCATCTTAAAAAAAAAAAACATTTCGTTGCCCACAGAATTTTGCTTACCACATCGTATATTATGCAGGTCTCCCGCCTTGATCTGTTGCTGTTTTTGTTGCACTACTAAATTTTTTTCTTCTAATTAAATTTATCTGTAGGCAATCATTCAGTATTATTTATGACATATTGTACAAGACTATACACACAAACACACTATATATACACATACATACACATATACATACATACACCGAAAACAAACTGATCAGCCATAACATTATGACCACTGACGTGAATAATGTTGATTATTATCTCACTATAATAGCACCTGTAAGTGGGTGGGATATATTAGGCAGCAAGTTAACATTTTGTCCCTGAAGTTGATGTGTTGGAAGCACACGTTGGAAGCAACCTACCTAAACATTGTTACCAATCAAGTACACCCCTTCATTGAAACTGTATTCCCTGATGGCAATAGCCTCTTTCAGCAGGAAAATGCACCCTGCCACACTGCAAAAATGGTTCAGGAATGGTTTGAGGAACACAACAACGAGTTTTCGGTGTTGACCTGGCCTCCAAATTATTAGAGCTTAATGCAATTGAGCTTCTATGGAATGTACAGGAAAAATAAGTCTGATCCATGGAGGGCCCACCTTGCAACTTACAAGGTGGGCCCAAACATCTAGTGAAGTCCATGCATCGACAAGTTAGGGCTGTTTTGGTGGCAAAAAGGGACACGTCAAAATTAGGTGGGTGGATATAATGTTATGGCTGATCGGTGAATATACACTGTTAATATTTAAATCCAATCCTTGCATGCATCTGGAAAATTTTATCTCTGCTTATGTTACATTCATAACTGACACAGCTGAGCATGTTGCAACAATACCATAAAATTCTATTCATTCTATTAAAGAAAGTATCTCCTAAAAAGAATTATACTTGCGATACTCCAAGGCACGGTCCATCTTAATGACTGTTTTCTCTGGGAATTCTTTGATGCTGTCAAACAATGTCCACTCATTCTTTACAAGGTGCAGCAGAAGGAACATGAATATGGCATCTGCTTGGTTTTTGTTCAAACTGGCTATAAATCACAGTTGCTTTTGTCGCATCCCAGATCTTATGCATGTGCTCACTTTGTGCTTTGACAGGAAAGGATCTGTGTAAAAATGTTCTCTGACCTAATGTGATGATGTATACTGATTTTGTGTTTTAGTATTATGTAAAAACAGTTCTAATACTCTTCTCAAATTTAATTAATTTCATATGACCTTGAATAGAGAGTGCTTATATTTCAGGTTCATTACTGATGTATCTGAAGATACACAACACAGTGACAAGACTAAAGTGTCAACAATACGTTTCCCATCACTGTAAACTAACGTTCCTTTGTTATTAATGGATGCTGTCTGTTCTTATGAAATCATGGTTTTCAGTGCATCTAAGACTCTCTGCAGATTGAGAAACAAAGACCTAATTTCCAAAGCTCATTGGTCAGATTTTTTTTTTGTGTTCCCTGATGTTCTCTGTCAACTGTTATAAATGCAATGGGCGTATTCTTTTGATGGACCCTCTATTTCTCCTCCTATACTCCTCAAAGCTTTGTCTTACACTGATTTAATTTCATTCTACAGAAACAACCATAGTTTAAATGCAGTAATATTGGATAGCCGTCTTTCATTTTGCTGACAAGGCTGTCATAATTTACTATATATATAGGTCATTTTTAACACTTTAAGGATGGTCATTCCAAAATGAGAAATTCCTTATCATGGTCAAGTTTAGTGTATAGATTTTTATTTTCATTTAGCAATCCAAGGACAGGGCTAAGCCCTCATCTTTGCAGTCACCTGTAGTAATAAATGTCCACCACGTCAAGTGAGAACCTTAAAGGAGCCAAGCCACAATAATATTCTGCTCCTCAATTTAGAGAAAAGGTGACAGATGATTCCTGTGATATCAAATGTGAGACACCTGACAGGCTTGGACTGATGTGAAGGCCACATGGCACAATTACTCGTCACGGTAAATTAATCTAGTATTAACACAAATAGTCCTTGGTCCCTACTAGGTAGTGGTACCAACAGCTGGGGAAGATGACTGACAATATATTTTTCTTTCTGTGTGGTCACAGGCTCATACTTAAAGTGCATGGGTATTTCTGATTGAGACAACTATGTGATGATTCTGAGCGACACACTGACATGTGCAGTCACGTAAGACACATGTCCTTGATCCAGAATAAACCGAATACATCGCTTGAGGACTCACTGTGCCAGCTGTGTTAAAATTAATTCAATACAAAAGAAAGGTGGCACTGAGCCACAAGCTCACTGATGGATGGAGATAATTTATATGGAAAATGTTTTTGTGCTGTTGCTTATGTCAGATAAAATATGGTTTGAAAATATTGATCACGGTTAGATGACAGGGATGAACAGTGTACGTCTATAAGCAATGGCAGAACCCTGAAAGGCTGGCAGTATGGAAATACTTCAACAAAAACGTACGTTCATGGTCTTGTCATTCACCTTCTGCTGAACCTGTTGACTGGAAAAATGACAGCTTTAGACTTAGTAGGTGACAGTCATGGGTCATTGACAAAATTTATGGAGGATGAGGCAAGACATGAAAAAAAAGTCAGCTGCTGGCCCTATTTAAAATCTTTCTCAGTGTACCTTCTCAATTATTATAAAAATCAATAATACTGTGCTGTCCTGGATGCTATTTCTCCATAAGTACAATGTCTTTTACATTTAATAAAAACTATATGGCACCGAAAGAGGAAATGAAATAGCAACAATGTGGTACTATTTCCTGTCTATGGCCTCTTGAAGAACAGGGCAGTTTTCAGCACGGAAGATCAGGATATCATGGGCAATAGGATGCATTATAAAGTCCAACAGAGAAATAGCACCCTACTCTTTTGCCTAAGCAATAGTCTCTTGACTTCATTACATGTCTACATCTGTGTGAGTTGGGGGGATTGTAATAAAATTAATTTTATTTTTTTCATTGAAGGTTAAGAGAGTGACAACAAGAGTAGAAACCTTATACTTGTGTGCCTGTCTGTGCAACCCTGGTGATGAAAACTGACTCCTGAGGTATACTGGAAAGGCTAAGTGACACATGACAGCCAGGAGAGTCAGTCACATTTTCTCTGTCCCAGACAAGTGATGGCCTGCTACAGCTGTGAACCTGTCAGAAAACACACACACAACGCTTTAGCGGCAAACATCATTCCTTCTCCAAGAACAATAACGAAACACATAGCGCCGGTTCTCTTGTTTGTGCTGCACAATAGGCTATTAGTGCCTTGGTGTAAATGATTGACTTGGAGGCAACTTTGCCATATTATGGCTTGAAGTAAAAAGACTGAATATGTATCATGTGTCAAGGCCTCACTACTATTGAGTCCAGCACTCTGGATTCATGCTGGTCTTTCTTGGCTGTTCATCAGTACGACTTATACAAAAGATTTGGAAACATGATCATCCTGGCTCACCGTCTAGCCCGTGTTTGACGCTGGACGGTAACTTTATACTGGCCCAGCTCATTACCAATGAGGGTGCCCGTGTTTCACTCATGAAGAGAAATTAGCAATTAATTTAACCCTAAACTAGTGTCAGGATGGATAACCATTTGTGAATATTTTGAAAATTACATTTGGTGGTGATGTGCTGTACCCTCTTATCAGCAACACACGACCAAACACTTCTTGGATTTTTCTGTAAAGTGATTTTTGTGAACCTCCACTTGGGTATGTCCATAATCAGAACATATGTACATAGTTACAAAAAAAACCCACATTGCATTTTCCCTTGAATTTCCAAACAAACTCTCAAAGTTCAGACTGTTGCATTTTAGCAGGTGGCAAATATTACTGCAAATCTGCGATGAAAATGAAGAGTACTAAACTGAACAGGTTTTGAATTTTCAGAAAAAAAATTATTTCCAATAGAAAGCAGGCTACTGTTTTACAGTTCCAGTTGCAACATTATTAGCATTACATGCTTCTGATGGACTTGCAAATATCATTTTGAAAGGTAAATATGACTTCATTAATTATTTTGATTAATTATTTTGACCAAACATCTAGTTGGAAACATAGTATGTTTGTTTTCTGTTGACAAACATTAAACATCTGATTTTAGATGCTACAGATGATTTTAACTGTAATGATGATTCAAATTATAATCGTTAAACACAGCAACCTGATCGCCACACACTAACCTCACGGTTTTACCTTTGACTTCAGTAAATAAGTAATTTGAAGTCCACGTCTTGTTAAAAACTCTACATACTGCATCCACCTTTCTTTTTTAACAGGAGCTGACATGTTTGAGGACTAACAGCCAACCAGCACCGCTCGTAAAGACCTGTTCCCCGGCAGCTTGCTTATATTCGCAGGTGCGCCAAACATGCATAAACTGAAAAAAAAAAAAAGATGTTGCCTTCAAAATAAAAGCAGTGAGGTTGTGTAAAGTGCACTATTTTTGTTCAATTGCTAATTTCCCTATGACTTAGCACGGGCTGGTCAGGGACAGGCAAAGGGCCGGATGTGACCTGCGGGCCAGCCAGGGACAGGCAAAGGGCCGGATGTGGCCCGCGGGCCGTACGATTGTTTCCTTTCTGATGTCAGAAAAAAATAATAAAAATTAAAAAATAAAAAACAATAATAATAAATAAAAAAAAAACCAAATACAAAAAAAAACCCTTCAAAATGTTAAAAAGTCTCATGCAGATCACAGCAGATCTCATGTTGTCTCACATGTACCTTCAGAAGAGGTGATCAGAGAGTGTCAGGAAGCACCCACAGTAAATAACTAGATGAGCCCTTGTGAGCGGGACAACCTGCATGTTCATCAAAATGATGCTGTGAGGATTTCTGCCTGTTGTTCACCCTCAGTGTGAGGCCTCTGGCACTACAAATGACGACGCTGTTCAATTACACACTGCTTGGCACATGCTGGGGGGGTGGGAGCTTTCATCATTTATGTGTGCTGTGTTACCTCATGTGACATGCCAGCAGCACCGTGCCAACGGTATTTTAAGCCTCTCTCATTATTAAGCATATTGAAACCCAGGCGTCTCTGGGCAGCCTGTCACAGGTAGGCAAGGAAATAAAGGACTCCTATTTATGTCTCCTTACGTTGTCCCATTGCTGCCGAACACCAACTCCTCCTAAGTGTGATGCGATGGGCAGCAGTGTTCTAAGGCACCTACAGTGGCTGTGAGCCGGACTCAGCCCTCAGGAGCACATTAGCTTAGCCGTGCTCTCTCTCCCACCTGCCCTGATTATGCATTCATTGGTCAATAGCATTCGGTCCGTGCCTCACTGTGGGACGTTTGTGAACCCCAGGCAGGGGAGTCAGGGGAAAGGGGCCGTCGCCTTCACCGACAGCATGGGAGGACTACAGGATTAGGGGGACATGGCTGAGGATCTTGTACTTATTTACTGAGGCCAGAACGATCAACCTGACACAGTAGCACCAAGCCTCCGTTACTCAATCTGTTAGTCAGATGCAGTCCGTAGGGATCTGGATCCTAGTTCTAAACGCGCTCTTCACTGAAATGTAAATTCTCAGCACTAGCAGGAACTGGCAAATGTGACAGCTGTGAATGCATCTAGCTCCCTGTTTCCAGTATTATTTGAGTTTTGTTTACGCTTTCGTCAGAACGTTCAAACAAAAATGCATATTTTAAATACAATCCCTTTTCTCCAATAGTTCAGATTGCAGACTATCACACTGCAGCTACAAGCATATGTTCAAAGATTTCAAATTCATTACCGGTCATGTATTCTGTTTTTATGCACCATAATTAAAATTTTAGAGCACTCTGTCCTATGAAGGCTAAATATAAGATCTAAGAAGATAATTGGACTTCACTGTGCCCTCATACATTTAGTATGGTGTTAGGTTTTTTTTATAACCAAGCAGACTGAATATGGTGATGTGTGATGAAATATGAATGTGCTATGGGTACAAAACAGCTTAAAATAGTGAAGATTCCTATAATGTGTACACCTACCACAGAATCCATATCAGTATTCCTTTCACACTGCACAGAGCACACATTTTCATATTTTAGTCCAGTGCTAATTATGCTAGTTGCAAAAGGAAGACAATTTCAGTTCTTGACGGTTTATATCCAGCAATTACGACTTTATGTTCAGTTTGATGTTCACTAGAAACCGCTTTTGTCAAAATTTAAAAGCATCATTGGCGTGTGCCAAGAGTTGGAATGCAGTGTGTAATGGTACCCTATTTTACAAAGTAGTCCCATGATGCAATCTTATTCACAGGCTTTGTAGCCTCTGGGCGTAGAATCATGATGGAGTTACATCCAGAATACAATATGACTGATACAAAAACAAATAAGAGGGGGGAAAAAATCAGCAAAAACCATCCAAGAGGATTCAGGGCAGCTGCAGGCATGTGACATTTTTTGACATTTATTCAAAGTGCGGGCAGTTGGTGAAAGGTCTAGGGACTTTATTGGTAAATGTCAATTGATGTCAATGGGGTGACAATAACTGTTTAGCTGATGGTACTGCAGGAGGTCCCACCCCCACCGGTAGGAGACAAGGCCTCAAAGTCAAGAGCAGGTCAGAGAACACTTAAATGAAGAAAGGACCAAGACCAGTTTGGAGATTTAAGGCAGGAGCAAGTGGAACATGTCTAATGCAGTCTTATTTCAATACACATTGGGAGTAACATACCTTCTTATTCTGTTCTAAGGGAAGGGTCCAGCACCTCAGAAGAGTTGGTGCCCCTCTGCAATATGACTCCTAATCTAATTTTCTAAAAAGTATATGGAGGTCCCACAAAAGACTTTCCAAAGTAGTGCAGACAAGTATGTGTCTATTAATAGGGGCTCCGACTCAGAGACCTAGTCCCGTGGAGAGACCACCAGCACAATCGAGGACGGCTCGAACTGGGACACGGAGGGGTTACGGCGTGACAGGCCCCGCTCAATGACATTGAGAAAGTCGTCCTCGGCAAAGGGGACTGCTCTCTTTCTACGTCCGCTTGACTACATTAGCATGCGACATGACTCAGCCCAGACAACAAGGGCTTGTTTACTTCAAAAAGCAGCGCATCTTGAGCCACTGTCTCCCGGTGTAATCTATTTTTAACTGTCTGTTTTTCCTTCGGAGGAGGGCAGCTTGCAGGGACAATAGGTGAGAGCTTTTATAATTGGCGGGCTGGCCCCAGTGAGGCCACCGTGTGGCTCTGGGATTCTTCCAATGGCACTCCTAAGAGGAGGCGAGGCTGTCACTCACCACCGACTCTCTGCCGCTCAGAGAAAGCAGCTCCGTCACAAGGATAGCGCTCTAAGCCCGGCGCCAAATTCTCACGGACAGGCACACGGTGATGTAAAGCAGATGGCATAATGATGAAACTACAATGACACAGACTGAGGGTCCCCAAGACGCTGTGCCACAGAGAGGCTCGTACTGCAAAGATTCCGTCACAGTAATCACAGGCAAATCAGTGCCAACAATGGAAACAGTAAACACTACCCAAGCTGGGCTTTAATTTTGTGTATAAATAATAATAAATTGTAAAAGAATGCATTATAATCGGGTCTGATTTTAGCCTTAATAAATGCAAATAAACGTTTGTGCAGGTGATCAGCAACTGCAAACTTATCAGACAGGTTTCTTTTACGGTTTTTGAGAAAACCAGCAAGAGCAGTAAGTTTTTTCCAGAGGAAATCGTGTCTGCATTTTACTAAAATGCATGACTTCTGACAGCGTCTAGAGCGCCGCCGCAGATTGGGCACAGGAAACAATTTGTGTCTCCCCTGCATCAGTGCAGATTTGTTATTCTCATGGGGGTCCTAATTGTATTTGATTTATGTCATTTCTGAAGACAGATGCAGATGAGACAGGCATCCTTTGCCGTTACATTTGGTGTGCTTTGTTGAGAGCGAGCCGTGTCTGGGTTATGCCTCTTGCTGTCCCATTTTCAGCTGCAGTGTTGAGCTCTGCAAATTAACTGCATAGCATTTCTGTAGCTTAATCTCCATGATGATGCTGTAACAAAAGAAAAGAAAGAATAAAAAAATAAAACTACTACATGGTGTATACCTGTCCACCACAACACCTTAACTGCCTTCATTAACTTGACTTCTCCTTTTTACTGTCAATTAAGTAAACTATGACATTCCACATCTTTTTTAACACTGAATTGTTAATTTCTGATTCCAAAAGACTTCTGACATAATTGTTTCACAGTGCAGAGACCAGGGACAGATTTGGTGATAAAGATGAGGAACAGAGCCCTGTTCTGTGACAAATTGGATGTGGCTGCACATGGCACACCACATGACCCAGACCGTGAACAGACAGCAGTCAGGCTGGCTGCGTAAGTGTTAGCTCCGCTGAAGGAAAAGAAGCACCTGGGAGACCCACTGAGGCAGCTACAGTGGGGCTGTGAATTACACAAACAGGAGTGTTTAACATGCAACCTAATGACATCATGCCATACTGCACATTTGATTGGCTCATCTCACACCCTGCAGCTCTTTAAGCCACATAAGAGCACCACTAAGAACATGTATGCCAAATGTCCCCTTCTCCACCCACGCACTTCCAATAGCCATCTTGCTGACCAGATCAAAACGGACAGGTGAAAGTTAATATTTGTTAAAGACTAGCATGTCACAGCAGTCTGTAGTCACAGCTATGTCTGCATCAGCAGAGCTACACACATAACTGTGCACAGTGTTCCATACATTCTTCAGTCCGAGTTGGATAGTTGTGACATGGAATGATCTCTCAAACAGGGCTGCTCTGTAGGCATAGCTGGAAATCAAAAGTGAACTAACAGACCTGCAGGGGCTTGCAGGTCCTTAAGACTCAGTTTTTGGTGGCATTATGGACGTCTCAGGGTTCGTTTTCAAAGCGAATTCTAGAATTAAGGAAGCAAAACCACCAAGCAACAACCCCCTATACCTATACCACAAGGCATCTAGGATATTGCCTGCAATTAATTCATATGGTTATGAAGAAAGATGAGAGAAAGGCAGCTTGTTCAGATGATTTGCAGGGCCATGGTATAAAGTTAACAGGTCCTCCACTGATTTAACAAGCTAGAGAGAGGTGCCCAGTTCTGCACTGACAAATGAAATACTGAAAAATGCTTCAAATCAATCTGCAAGCTTTAGTTCAATCAGAGCTGGCTGCTGCACTGATTATTAAAACCTTCATAATCCTGGCCTTTCCCTGGCAGATTGTGCCTCCTGTTGAACTGTGTCTACCCCTTTAGGCGAGGTGTTTGTGCTAGTCCAGTGTGCTCAGAACGCTGACCTCACTCTGGGTCTACTTAACATTTACCTAAAGAGAAAGGAACATGTATAGGTCTGTCATGATCATATATTCGATTCACGCTTCTTGGCTAGGAGTCGCTTCATCTTCTGTTGAAAAGACAAACGTTTTTACAGTTGCTGTATTTACTATTTATGTACACGAAGGAGACTTGTGTATTTAATGTTAAACATGTTTTGTTAAACCATCGCAAGAGCGGTAATAATGTTTATACTGATAACAGGATATACATCCACATAGCACTGTAGAAATATTTACCAGGGCAGAAAGCAGAGTGTGCAGCCCACTGTCTGAAATGTGACAAATGCAACATAATTATTGATGAGCTCAGTGGTGAATTCTATGATGTGATTAATATTATCCATCCATCCATCCATCCATCCATTATCTTAACCGCTTATTCCTGGTGAGGGTCGCGGGGAAACCTGGAGCCCATCCCAGAGCACATAGGGCACAGGGCAGGAGACACCCAGGGTGGGGCGCCAACCCACCACAGGGCATGATTAATATTATTTTATTTTATTTTATTTTTTGCAGTACAAAATTACATTAGTGGTTGGAAACATTTAACGTTCAAAGCAATGCCTGAAAATAATTTATATACATTTAAATTTATATACATATTTATATACATTGTATGTAATGGTACAATTTAAGTTTCATTTTCCTTACTAATTACACAAAACGAACGTTAATACAACATATTATATAAGACACTTTAAAAAAATACTTTCAATCAAGCATCCATCCATTAGTCAAAGTTTTTCCTTTGCAGGATCATAGGTGACCTGGACCCTATTCGAGTCAGCCTAGGGAGCACACTGGATAGGGTGCGAGCGCACGAACATTTAGATTTCCCAATTCACCTGACCTGCATCTTTGTGAACTATGGGAAGCAAGGTCTTTCAACGTCAATGTCTAGAGCAATGTTCGCTATCAAACAATAACCTGTGCATGGACTATTACCGCCCTCTGGTGTACACATACATTTCTAATGTATTTTCAGTAGACCAATGTTGGTAAACCGGCGCTCCCCATGTTAATAAACAAATACTTTTTAACATTTAGGATTTTCACAGAAACAGCTTGGCCATATGGATGCAATAGTTAAAAATTATAGTTTAAACATTATAATGTTTGAAATCTACATAATCATTTCCCGTTTACTGAATTTCTACGCTATATTGTCAACAATTATAATTGTTATAATAATTATGCTCAAAGGGTAGTTTACAGTTCTGTAATTCTTTTGAGCATGTTAAGTGACTCCTATAATCTGGGTACGATTTTTCTTCATACTGTACATGCATGTACTGGTACCAAGGACCACTAAAAGAAAATTAAATTTTACGAGCAGTGAGCAACGGAAGAAGGATTTCAATTTAACTGTGTGTACATAATGAGGACAAAATAACCAATTAAGATAATTAACACTAGTTTTGCGCGCACACATTTTATGGCCATTTATAGCTCCACATTTCTAACTGATTTAATGAACGTATTTAAAATTACAAATTAGTTCTCTTATTAGGCAGTTTTAGTGAAACCATTTTACTGTCGTTGAAATATTTTATGGCACTTGCAAATGGTATAACTCCTTCCCTTTGCTTAACGGCATAATTTCTGTTCTACTACAACTAGATATTGCCGTAAACCCCCCAAATTATTTATAAATATAGCCATCATCTAGTATGCTCCACATTTTTCATTTATCAGTTAAATATATTACTCTTTGCAATCGCTCGTGCCATAACACAGAAAGACATACTGTCCTATGCTTGTTAGAAAATTTTTATGTATCATATTAAAGTACAATCAAAGTATTGATTTACATTTAAAATGTGTATTTTTGTCACTGAAGACTATGTTATTAACCTAGGACAAAACAGTGGCCAAGGACACGGACATTCCATTCTGCTAGACTGCATACCCTACCTACAGTTCCAATTTCAGATTTTTATCAGCATAATAATGGTAATTTTTTATGATGACCAGTTCAGCCTCTGGGCTCGGACTAGCTCATCGCGCCTGGCAGATGTCGTTCTGGATGACGGCGCCTTCTTGGTGAACCGTGCAAAAGCTCCAACACAGTCTGAAACATCAGCAGATTCGGTGCAAGCTGGGTCAGAAGCAGTACTTTTTCTTTAACAAACACTCCAGTTTTATTTGCTGCAAATGCTTCTGCACCTGGTGAGGCAGCGGGGCTGCACATCCTGATCTTCCTCCTGTAGATCAGGATCATCTCAAAGCCATCACCAGGTCAACAGATGCTGCATGCCAATGCATGTGTGTTCATACAGATTAAATGCTTGAACAGAGTGAAAAAGAAAGGATGGAAGGAGCTGACCCAATGCCATTTAGAGGACTTCCACCTTTCTCCCATATTCTACATTGTCAGCTGCTAGGTAGTTTGCACACTACTACTGCAACTACATGCACGTTACCATTAACTACAGAATTCAGGCTTTTTTTCTAAAATTGTATGGAAAACAATCGTACGATACAGCAGAGCAAATGAAACGTGGAACGTGGAATCTGTTCACAATTGCCAGTTAAATTTGGCCACATAGCGAAGCCTGAAAGGCTGAAGAACATCAACACAACATGGTGAAGAACATTTGTGTCTACTCTAACCAACCATCAGACTGCTTATTTCAGTCCAGGGTGGCCTGGTGCAGGGGGCACTTAACCAGCATGCCTTTGGGGGGAAAAACCCAAAGGAAACCCACACAAACACAGGGAGAGCATGTCAACTCCACACACAACACCAAGGGCCAGAGTTGAATCCACAACCCTGGAGATGTGTTGCCACAGTACTACTCCACGATCACACTTAATTATAAATGAATTGCAATCTCTTTCATAAACTTTAAAAAAACCTTCTAATAGGCTTCTCAGTGGTATAAATACTCATTTGCAGCATACATAAAGTGAACATTTGTGAAGTCAAATATTGACTGTGACAAGACAAATGATGCTAACATTTTGTTCAAGTACAAGTATTTGTTCACTGTAATGAAGATGTGAATTTACTGATCATGTCAGAATACTGCCTGTGACCCTGCTGAGGACAAGCAGTTTCATGACAGACGGATGCATGTCAGAATATTGTGTTGTACATTTAAATGTATGATTTAACGTATGAAAATGAGCAGGGAACAAATAATGTAAACAGGTGTTAATTAGCTGATTCATATTAAGATCAAGCTGCAACAGATACGAAAAGGTGATGCTGTTATGGTGATATTATTTCATTAACAAGATTCAATATCACAGTCACTTCCTGAGTTTCCCCTGATTTTTATATGAATAAATTATAATTTTAAATAACATGAAACCTAAAACTATAATGCACAATAATATGCATAATTTGAGTGGATTTGTATATAACAAATTTTTTAAAATACTTACCATACTTACCAAGGACATGACAAATTCAAGACCTCAATTGTACCGTACTTGTAGACTAAAGATGCAGCAGTTGTATTGCCAAGAGAAGGAATGTTAAACAGACAGCACAAGTTGATGGTACAGGCCGGAGTATGGTTTATCAAGCACTCAAACTCAAACTCACAGGAGGTGCCAGCAGCTTTTGTGCATCTACACCCAGTCTATAACATGTTCCCTCCTCCTCCTCGTTATCCAAAGTGGAATAAAATGTGATCCTGTGACCAACTCACAGTCACAATGCTCCCTCACCCCCCTGATAGCAATAATGAAAACAAACAAAGAGCAAGAACAAGTCAATTGACAGCAATGTAATTGTAATGTAATTGACAGTAATGTAATTGTAATGTAATTGACAGTATCTGACACACACGAGCAAAAGGTGGGAGGCAAACACTGTTTATTAATGCTCTTACGAAAGGGACCCATGCATCTCCAAATTAGCCACAGAGCATTACTATCACACCAGCTGTGATTTAAGCTTTCAGCTCATCTGACTTTTATAACACCTGTATACCTTCAAAAAAGAACAGCTGGGCGTCATTCACTAATCTCAGGAGAATGTGTTCTCCTTCAGATCAGGCTCTGCGTAAGAAATATCCACATGTTGTTTCAAAAGAGTATCTGGTTTGATTAAAATCAAGGACATGTGGTGGATGGCACCAGTTTTTTTCTTGAAAAGGTCTTCAGATGTTATGATATTGGGAAGGACAATATAAAGTGGGAGAAGGTTACTTGAAGATGGAGGGAGAAGATGACATTGCAATATAGAAAATACATACTGTACATTTTGAATTTGCACAATTTGTAACCATTCATAAATCCCTATTACAGCAAGATCATAAAGAACATTTTAAACCTTAAATAATCTTTTTTTTTCTTCACCAAAAGCAATTAATACAAATTGAGTGGAATCTAAAGTTTCTCTGCAATACACACAGTGTACTTGTAATTAAAAGTTTAACATTTTTTTCTGCATAATGTTTATTTAAATATCTTGGAAGGTCAAATCCTACAATTCCAAAACCAAACTAAATTATTAATTCAGCAAATAAGTGTAATTTTTATGCAGAACAGATTAACTTCAGGGATAAAGTCACAGTTATGGCAAAGTAATTAAAAATATTTAACTTCAGAAAAAAAACATCCACAGGGTTGGAGTATTCAAAAGAGCATCATCTGCTAATTAAAATCTGTAATCCTCACAACTGCTGCAGTGTCTCATTATAGTGTGTCAAAAGCCACTCTGCTGGAAGACAAGGCAGACCTCATGATAAAAATGGGTTGGTTGTGCAGCCCATCAGAGGTGGCATCCCTGTGGTCATTACCGTCTGTGGAGCGGAGGTGCCCGTCAAAAGGCCAGTTCCTGTGCCAGACGACCCGAAGGCTGTGGGTGCAAGGCCAGCAGCTCCAGCTGCGGGCACACTGGGCACAGAACCAAGTGGTGGCGTAGTGATGAGACTCAGGGAACCTGTGTGGTGTTCAGTGTATTGTGTGCTGCTGAACCTTGGGTTACTGAATATAGCCTTGAGGCTGACTTGGTTCAGTCCAGGTGGCTGAGTCTCAGTAACAAGGAAGGGGTTCACATGGGCCGTGGGCGGCAAAACGACCCCTGGGCAAAGAACATACAGACAGCTGAGAAGAATTTCAAAGAAACTTAGGCATCATGTCATTTTATAATGACAATTTACACTGAAACAACTACCTTTTGAGAAATTCTCTGCAGAACTATCATTTTAACCATGAGAACAAAACAAACAAGTTTTCTCCTGATAAAAGAGTGCAAACAGACGCAGTGCTGCGGGCAAGACAGAGTAATCAGAGATTACAATGTCTGGCAGAGCCGCCCCCCTCAGCTT
The DNA here is from genome assembly GCA_025773905.1 of Chitala chitala. Classification (NCBI taxonomy): domain Eukaryota; kingdom Metazoa; phylum Chordata; class Actinopteri; order Osteoglossiformes; family Notopteridae; genus Chitala; species Chitala chitala. Next base: position 21,122 of record JABJVR010032788.1, read on the forward strand.
CTTACAACTGGGACAGGATAGAATGACATCCTGTGCTAGGAAGATGTGTGGAGATAAAGGCACTGCACAAAGCGCTTCAGAAACAAAATTAACATGACGGCAGAACATTACGATGACATCCTTTAATGCCCTGTTTTTAGTATAAAAATTGTAATACCTAGACTTTCATGACAATTTCTCCCTTTTCTCTGGTTCAGTTACAGACTGCCTGTGAACATTCTGCCCATCACATTAATGCAGAACAATACACAGTTCTGAGCTTATAGCTTTGCTCATGCGAAACCAAACACTGATTGCGTGTCTCACCAGTTCAAACCAATGCACTCAGACTGAGATTACTGCCAAAACGCATCGTAAACTTAAACCAATTAAACTTTATCACTTAAAACGCACTTGAAGCAGAGCTGTTTTTTTAACTAAAACATTACATCGTTAACTAATGACTGTAATAACATGACACCGCATGTATGATGAAATATAAATCTAAAGTTTGTGAAAGCCTTTTACAGATAATGTTCAGACTACTCCATGACACTGGAATAAAGCATAGTTCATTTCACATTTTAAAAACTGACTGGTGATGTGGACATTTTCATATCGCAAGTGTATACCAAACGACAGGCTGAAGCATACCTGCTAAGAGGAAGGGGTTGGCGACCGGAACAGGATGCCCAGGTGTACTGATAGGAGGTTCCAGGTTCTGCACTCCAGCACTGGGGCTCAGGTGAGTCTCCAGAGCTCTTATGGACATGCCTGTAGTGCCATTTAGGCCGGCAATTTTGGGGATGTTGATGAAATCAGCACTTCCAGCAGGAGTGGCCGACGAAGGCATGGAATAGCTAGCGCCTCCTGCAGGTCACAATGCACTTTACATTCCAGAGGCTTGACTGAGACTGTCAGCCAAACCTTGTGCATTCATGCACCTGACAATAACAGCTTATGTAATTAAGGCTGACTCAGTATTTAGTATTTACAAACAAATCGGCAAAAAGGCACGAGTAAATAATTTATTATTTTCAGCACTCATACAGAAATATTAATTCAAATAGAAAGTAGTTATTTTATATTGTATGTAAAATAAACGCACTGTGGTTAAGTAACCTATATTTCTGACTACAGTGTATATAACAACCCGATATTCAACTTTAACTAATTGTTACAAACCATAATGTGCTTCTGACTTGAACTTTTAAGGTTGTCAAATCTGAGAAATGATTGTACAAAGTACTGCTTAAAACGCTAAAAGTGGCCCATGCTTCTTCACTTATAAACACATGTGCTTTTGTTGTCTTGGAAGCAGCTATTTATAAAAATTTCCAAAGTACACCTACAATGTCACTGTGTGTTAAACCCGACTAATAGGCTACACGTGTGCCAGCTCACAGTCCCCCCCGTGTTCAGCCTCACTCTCACCTGCCACATGTCCCTCTGCCCAGGGATCAGCCGCTGTGTGAGCTGACAGGGCTGATACAGCAGGGGGCGCCCAAGGATCGCCACTTTGGCTAGGGGGAGTGGAACCTGGGCACTGGGCCCATGGGTCGATCAGCGGAGCTGGCCTGGATGCTTCAGGCAGGACAGACTCGGGGATTTGAGTCCAGTCTGGGCACATGAAAAATAAGACATTCTCCACCACAAGTAATCTGTCACACCCGCAGTGACATTTCATTGACAAAGCAAGGCCAAATGTTGATTTAAGCAATGGAACATCGTATTGTTTATCTAAATCAGTCACGACAGTGGACACTGCAAACAGTTTTCACATCGATCAATAACTTTTCTTGATGGTTCATCTTGGATAATCACAGATGTGTGGTAACTACAAAAGTAAATCCGTCTCTCTAATATTAGTCTGGGAAATCTGGCTCTGGCTGATTTCACAACACATCCAACCTTGTCACCCCTGTCCAGTTCACGAAGGTAACTTGAACTTGAAAATAGGAGCTTATTTATCACTGTAGCTACAAACAGATCATATTAATTTATTCTAACTAGTTCAAGAGAATTCTACTACAGCCATTGTGTTTGGTAAATGCAGGACAAAGAATAAAAAGCATTTGAAAGAAGTGCATACGAGATACGCTTCGTTCGCGTTTCCAGAGAGTATCGTTTTCAGACTGAAGGCTGTAGCTGAAGTGTAAGACTTTATGAGGACTCAGTGCCTCGCACAAACAAGCGTGAGGGACAGCTCAGCTAAATAGGGAGAGGTCACCAGAAGCTGAGCAGCCTGCTATTCTTAGCATGACTCAAACCTTCAGTGAAGGACAACAATCCACCCAGCAGTGGCTGTGGGGTGGCCGGACTTGTGACAGAAGGAGAAACGGTCTCTGAATGCAATGAGAGCTTAGTTAGTCTGTTTTCTTAACATATAATCAGATTATCCAGGTGTTTTTGAGGGGACGGGGTAGATGTTGTTGCGAAAATCTTACTGTTGGTCTGCCAGGGGTCCGATGCTGCTGTGCCTACAGCCCAGGGATCTGACATCTGATCAGCTGGGCTCTCAGACACGGTATCCATTACGCCCAGCAGTGTGGGCTGCACCATGTGGGAGTCCAGGAATGAAAGTCACATGTTACTAACAGCTACGCTTTATAAATCCTCACAGTTTCATTCAGAAGTTCTAAATACTCCACTATCTAACTACCAGGGGGCTTAACAGTATAATTTTTTTATATAAATTTTACATATATAAGCATGTCTGCTTTGATATCTTACCATAACTTAATTCATCATCATCAATCATCATCATCATCATCATCAGCATCATCATCATTACCACCTTTATCCAGTCATATAACTGTCCATTTTAGTTTTTTTTCAACACCAATTTTACAGACATCTTCCATGGGGCTGGGCTTACTGCAACGGTCAGTTTGAAAGAAAGTAGAATTACACAAATAAAGATCACTGCACACACTGGAATATTACAATTAATGCACTCTGCTGTGCCTTAAAATTCAAGTTTTTTTCCACATAATTGCCACCCTTGAGTTTTTACATTGCGGATTTGAGGATTAAACTAAGCCTGTATAAATTGCTATAAAATGTTTATTTAATCGTTCCTGTAATTGGAATAAACAATAAAGTGAAAAATCAATTTGAAACATTTTTGTGTTCCTCACTCTCTCTGTGTTCTCACCTGCTGGCCTCTCTTGTCCTCCTGCTCTGCACCAAACCCTCTGCAGCTCTCTTTCAAGGCCATCTGGAGCCTGAGATCATCCCCTCGCCGCATCCTCTCCTCCTGTGCAGGTAAACACTTACAGCTCTACAAAAAACACCTTTTCATATTCCCCAAAGGTAAGCCTTACAGAAAGTACATGCAACATCAAGGACCAGCTGCAAGGGTGCAAGAAATCTCAATGAATGCAGCAAACCCCCCAAAATTTTACTTTACTCAGTCTTACAGAAATAAAATGGGAGATGAAATGTCCAGTCTGTTGCTTCATAGTTTGTCTCTATGAAAAGTCACTAGGTTTTATTCAGCCATGCAACATTGTGCTGTGCATCCCAAGATGACAGGCAGTATCAGTAAATTTAGAATGAGTTGTTTCAGCAAGTGTAATCTGGTTCTTAGTCTCTTAAATAGTTATCTGAGATAATTCACATTAGTTACATTTGGCAGCAGGACAGCCTTCAAGGGTTCTTCACTGAACTGAAATCCATCTTCGAATACATTTCATGGTATATAGTGAATTTATACAAGAAAAATATCAGCCACTGCATTTCTGTGTTAACAAGCGGAGTTTATCTTGGCGAGACAGACTTGAGCGCCATTCTGTCTCAGCAGGTCACAGGAAAGCTCTTACACGTATACACAGCAAAAGACGGCAGTGTTAATTTAACAGCAAGAGTATTTATATGGATCCACCTGGGTCCAACCCATATAAACACTCTCAGTGTTAAATTAGCACAGCCACTTGCTGTGTAGGGCATCCATTTTTAACCAGTTTATTATTTATGAAACCAAGGTAAAAAGAAGAACAAGGTCTTCTACAACATGACAGACAGAGCCGGCCTTGACCAGTTTGGTGCCCTAGCCAAGCATTTAGCTGTTGTCTCTTAAAATTATCTTCTTCCCTCGCCTCATGGATGAGCAGTGCCCCTAGCACTTGCCTATATGGCCTATGCCTGACAGATAATAAAGAATTTTGCTCTAAAATCTTAAAATGATGACAAATGAAATGGAGCACACTCAGGCAGCTCCAGACATATAACACTGTAGCTGCACGCAGCTGCTCTCTCATTAAGAAGTCGTCCACCGAGCACCTCTAACTGTCTGCTATTCTCTCTGAAATCATTTCTTTGCCTTTACAGGTCGAGCCCCGAGGTCTGAGTAATCTCTGCCACGCTGCTGCAGAGATGTATAGCTGAGATATGAGCTTGGTAAATGCACAGGCAAAGGCCCAGCTGAAGAACAGGTTAGATAAATGCAGACCAACAACGGCATGCATGAGCGGAGCAGACACAATGAAAAGTGTACAAAGGCAGAGATGCGCAATGTGAATAGTCATTGACTATTTAACGAAGAGCACATTCTTAAAAATTACCCTCAAACTGTGTAATTTCTCGCACATGTGACTGGAAATGAAGTGACAAAACTGATCTTGTTTGAGTTGATGAAAATGAGAGAGCATATTTCAAATTTGGTGTAATTAATTTATAACTAATCAAAAACAATTTCAGACATACTGTCATTAATTTGTTTCATTAACTTACAAATACAGTACTTCACAGAGAGCTGATAAGAGTAATTACCCAAGTCTGTAAGTCAGGCAATATATCCTTTGTGTAAACTTGATAGCTTATAAAAAAGGAAAAAGAAAAGCTTTTAAAATGCACAGATTAAAAGATAACTGAGCTGGCCTGGGTTCAGCAGAAAGTGAATTTCAAAAGATTTCCTCTGCCTTTGTCAAAACGCAAAGTCAGTGGATCCCCTAAAAAAGGACTGAACAAACAGAAAACGTGACCCCACTTCTCAATGACCAATTTGTGCTCAATTAGCGTGTTCTTGTTTTGACAGTGAAACTGATTTGTGATCTCATACTAGGAGCCCTCCGTGCATTCATTCATCAGATAAAATCAGGGCAACGCTGTTCCTGGAACAATGTGACCCACACAAGGTGACCGTGGTGACTGCAGCGAACTTTGCCATTTCCTTCATCGAGTCCCTAGTGAGTGCAGCTCCTATCAGACACATCTGCCCCAGACTCTGCTGTCCTATTAGTGTACAGAGCCCAAAAAGACCAGACTTCATAAAGTATTCTGTGCTTCTGCACAGTGTATACAAAAACCAACCAGGGAGGCAAGAATTCAACATAGCCTGCCTTGCACCCAGTGCAATGTGGGATCAGCTCCAGGCCACCTGCACGCCTGTTTAGAACAGTGAGTGAGTGAGAGAGAGAATGAGGTCAGAGAGTGAGCGACAAAGAGTGAGTGAGGTCAGAGAGTGAGCGAGAGAGTGAGTGAGGTAAGTGAGTGAGTGAGAGAGTGAGGTCAGAGAGTGAGCGAAAGAGTGAGAGAGGTCAGACAGTGAGCAAGAGAGTGGGTGAGGTCAGAGACTGAGTGAAACAGAGACAGTGAATTTGGTTAGTGAACAAGAGAGAGAGTGAGGTCAGTAAATGAATAAGAGAAGAAGGAGGACAGTGAGAGAGAGACTGAGGACAGCGATGGCATTCAGCGATGAACCAAGTGTAACGGTCATCACACCATATATGCATTAACTGATAACAAAAATATTTCCAAGATCAGTGCAATTCCAGTCACTTTGTAACTGGTAAAAAAATAATAAATAAAAAATAAGATTAAATCTGCATTCTTTATATAACTTTGCTTGAGTTCTGTTAAACCTAATGAGTTTTAATTCCAGTTTATGCATATGAATAAGTAGTATGAATATTATTTTCCAGATTTTGACACAGTAAGAATATTAATGTGCGCACCAGTTCACACTGAGGTGAGATTATACGTCAGTAAAAAACAATTAGGTACCGCGGTGCATTTGTGATCAGAATTGGCACACACCGTCACAACTTATTAGACTGTTAATTCTGATTCTATTATTTATGGTATTATTACTAAGCTGGATTCTGTCCATTTATCTTCCAGATTTTATTATTCATACCAAGTTCATGAATATACACCTTTCATATAGATATTCATAAGCACAAGTATGACAGTACCAGAGCATCACTAACCAACTACATAATTAAACCTCTGAGCTAATTCTTCACGGAGGCTTTCCAGTAATACTGTTTATTAAGGACACAGCAGTCTGCAAGAGCTGCATTTGTTTAACTGAAGATTGTCTCTGAAAAGGAATCTGACAGGATGGGCTAAGAAAACTCAAAAGAATAATTTTCAGACAAACAATCCACTGCACCCCGCATCCATGTAAAGAGTTCATCTGTCTAGCGACTGGTAAACTTCAGTGTTTGGCCAGTTTTACCTGATAAGCATCAAACAATGCACTGAGCTCAAGTTTGTGTTAAATATTGTCCTACTGTTGTAACATTAAACTTGTGATTACTGTTCTACTGCTCCAGTGTTAAGCTTGTTAGAGGTTGCCCTAGAATTGCTATGTTAAGCTTGTGTTAAGCACTGCCCTGATGTTCCAGCATTATATTCCTGGTAAAAGATGTCCTGATGTTTCATTGTTCAGCTCATTTTCATTTTAAAGGCTGTCCTAGTGTTCTAAGGTCCAGCTTGTTCTAAACGTCGTCCAGGTGTTTCAGTGTTAAGCTCTAACTGGAGATTGCCCTGACGTTGCTGAGTAAAGCCCATGTGAAATCTTGTACAGGCGTTTCTGTGTTAAGATAGTCTTAGAGGCCACCCTTGCATCCCAGTGTTAAACTCACATTGAAGGCTATTCCAGTGGCTCACCTGAACAGCTTCCTCACGGCTCATGGCTAGGGCTAGCTGCAGCTGCAGCTCCTCCTCCCCACTGGTCTGAGGTCGTGCCTGCTCCAGGTCAGAGGGCACACAGGCAGACGCAGCTGAAAAACACAAACACAAACTCATCCACTGTTTTCTGCTCCAGGTCAGAGGGCACGCAGGCAGACGCAGCTGAAATACACAGACAGAAACTCATCCACTGTTTTCTGCTCCAGATCAGAGGGCACGCAGGCAGATACAGTTGAAATATATAAACAGAAACTCATCAGCTGTTTTCTGTTCCAGGTCAGAGAGCACGCAGGCAGACACATCTGAAATACACAAACACAGCTAATTTTTGCAAATATTCTTTGTGCAAATAAAGGGTCTTCACTTGCACGCATGTTACAAATGTGAAGAAATCACTACACCCCCTGTAGCGACTCTGTGTGTGTGTGTGTGTGTGTGTGTGTGTGTTTGTGTGTATGTGTGTGCGTTTATGTGTGTACACGTGCGTATTTGTGCCTGTTCTTCTTCTGCTTTCAGTGTGGAAGATTCTGTGAGTGTGCGTTTCTCCTTATCTCTACAGTCCCAGAGGATATGTCAAAACAGGAAAAGTTGTGGTCAGTTTCACTCAAGGCTTCAATCCACATATATGGATATAAATTAGTCTCCTAGGCAACCAGGTCCTGCGCTTTCAGCCTGAAAAGAATAAATCTCAAAGATAGACATTCTGCTACTTGTTCTCATGCACTTATGACTAACAATATAAACTGCGATAAAATCAAAAAGGAGTTATACCATATCAATCTTCTACATATTTATAAAATTTGTAATCAGCTACATTTAATTTTTACTATATGCTGCTTACTTAAGAAGGCAATTTCTGCCTCTGAGAAACTGTTATCAATTTTATGACAAATCATTTATAGCTGCATTGTTCAATGCATCAAATGTATGAAAAACACCAAAACCATTAAAAAGTCTGTACATTCCTTTTATTTAGTCTATATTTTTTGACTGTGTTTTCTGGATTCGCTTGTTTCAGAATCATATCAATCTTCTATTGCATTATTACAATACACTTGCAAATACACTGTAAAGTTTTTCCATGAACTTGCAGTTAGATACACAGCAATATTTCATGGATGTTAAACAATGAATGAACTGTATCCACAAGAACAATGGCAGGAAACTGACACTGTTATTTAAATATGCCTTAGTTAACACTCATAACAGTCCCTTAATTCCTGTCCAAATGGTCTTCGGCACACAGATTAAAATTGTGCCAGATAAGCATTTTCCGTTTCATTCTTCGCTTTTCCTTTTTGAATGCACCAACTGCCTGCACATCCTCTTGAATCATATCTGAAATTTGACCAGATAGAGGCCACACTATGAAAAACACCAGACTGGAGGCCAGTCTTCAAAATGTTTCTGACAGTTCTTCAACATGAATTATTGTGTGAGTAAACACGAGTTATTCAGGCTAATACTTTGCACGCCAAGTAACAGAATAATGTGAATGAGGGACTGTGCGATCAGAATCACACACTAACACTCACATACCCGCTACTGCATATCTGAGCCCGTGTCTGAACATCGGGAATGGCACCACGTTTACTCTGCTGTTTGACAGCACACAGAAGGTTACCATTCTGATTTTCTAATTCCTGGCATCCCCAGGCCTTGAATAAATAATTTTGAAAGGTAACAGAGGCACTAGTCCAACAAATCCTACTGCAAGAATGAGAATGAACAAATACAAAAATGTCATCATGGATCCATTTGAATTTCTTTGGTTGTTTTTTTCCCCAGTCTTTTTAGCATCCGTTTTTAGTTCCTGTGTCAAACTGATAAGGACATTTGTAAAACTAGAATGCAACAATTCTGCCTTGGGGCATAGAGAGTGTTACACACTGGCAGAGGTGTTTAAGCAGATTTTGTGTGTGTGTGTGTGTGTGTGTGAGAGTGTGTGTGTGTGTGTGTGTGTGTGTGTGTGTGCTTCCGGTAGTACAGGACACTGACCTCTGTGGTGAGAGGCTGGGGACCCTCCTGATTTGATGTTCTCCACATTGCCAGAGTACACATCGGGTTGGCTGGACCCATGGCCAAACCGGACCTGATTGTCACTGCCGATAGCTGTGGCAATGCGAGCGGTGCGCTCCTTGGTCCTGAGAGCCTGCGTCCGCTCAGACCTCAGGCGTTCCACATCGTTCAGCAGAGCAACCAGCTGCTTGGACTTCTCCCGCACGTTAGCACCCAGATCCCTGCCGTCACGGTCCACATAGCAGAAGTTGGCCAGGGTCTGGATGGTGAGGATGTTCTCGCGGCACTGCAGCGCTACGCGCTCCGACCCCGTCTTCACCACGTAGTCGAGCAGCGTCAGTGCCTTGTGCACATGCCGCCAGTTCTTGCCCTGGTCGCCGAGGCGCCTCCAGAGCATGCTCATGATTTCGGAGAAGGCAGCCATGTTGTAGGTCAGGTCAGCGATGTCGGACATGAGCGAGCTGGGTGGCCCCCAGGGGTCATTGGATGTGGCCTCCCTCACCTTCTTCTCGGCCTCAGAGTAGTTATTCACAATGTTCTTCACCTGCCGTCGTATGTAACTTGGCATGCTGCTTGATTTGGGTAACAACGTTCAGCTGAGATCAAAAGGTTTTCACAGCTTGACTGCTTTTTTTCTCTCCTGGTTTCCTCAGTACAGCCAGTGCAGTGGCTCACTTGCCCAGACATACATCATCCAGAACAACACACGGTAACATCACCACAACATGGGCAGCCAGTCCAGTGTGCTGGGCACCTCCATTACCTTCAACACAAAGCAGTTGTGGCAATGTACTAACAAATAATTTCAATCTACTGTTCATCTGTTATTGGAAATTGCACATTCAAAAAGGTGACAGCAGCTTTAGTGTTATTTGCTGGTGTTGCTTTTGATATTCTATTAAAATGCTGTTTCAGTTCTGCCGCACTGTGTTACTTTCCTTCATACACCAGCTAACTCTACTAACTAACTCTTGATAATTCTGCATGAACATAAATACAGAAGGGATCTTAAAATACTTGGTGCCTAAATAACATTTTAACAAGAAAGAGATAAGTTATTATATAACACCAGAGACCAACCATCATTAGTCTTCTCTCACACACGGGCCTTTAAAACAATTACATACAATCTCTCAGACTCGGACTAAATAGCAACACTTAAATAGATGATTAAACGTGCCTCATTCTGGATCAGCTGAAATTAGTCAGAAAGACTGGACCAGTAAATACACGTTTACAATGTGTTTGACATTTTAAAAACTGTATTTGTTTAAATAGCAAAACACCCTTAGCTATCAGTTTCTCAATGTAACGAGGGGGGAGAGGGGCTTCTACGCCAGCGTCAGCCCCTTCAGTGCTACCTGACAAAGGAATTACCTACATGAACTAGACTAAAGCGCATCTCTTGGTGGACCAATATAAATGCTTGTTCTCACAGATTGGGGGTTTCTACGGTAAATGTATTGATAACTTTGCTACATCAACCATCCCTTCAATACTATAGTCATCATCGTATAGTTAATGTGTGTTCAGCCAGAACCAGAGGACAAACCAAACCTTGAAGCTTTTTCTACCCCGATGCACAACACACTGCAGGCTAATAAAGCTGTCACTTTAGCAGATGACAATAATGCAAAGTTTGAAATGTATTCAGTCAAGTTAGATGGTAACGTAGTTATTATTTTGTTTGGTTAATGTACGTGTTATACATACGCTCCTAACCTGAACCTAATTTATGAACTTTAGAAATCTTTAAGAACTTCATTTATTAAACATAAAATAATACATAGAATAAAACAATAGATAGGAGAAAGTAAAGTGGTATTTACTACTACTTATACTGCCAGTGCTGCTAATAATATTATTACATTACTACTACTACTACTACTACTAATAATAATAATAATAATAATAATAATAATAACAACAACAACATACGGAAGATTTATACATTTACCGTGCATGTCCTGCAAGTTTTCGACTCTTTCCAGGAGCCCAAGCTAACCGCCTGCTCGTAGTTTTTAAACTTTCAAAAGTCGCTTTGAGAAGCGAAACAACAGCTTGCAGCCTGACGCATGTATTTACGTGACCGCCCTCACCATCACTGACCACGAGCCGCAGGCTGCCTCGGGTTTGAGGCGCAGCGCGCAGCGGCTGCCGCTGTTTGCGTCTGCCTGTCCCTGACACTCACCCAAAATGTCAGCATGGCGGAAAAACACAGGATGGTTGACAGGGGATCAAATACTGTCAGACTCCTACGTTCGTCACCTTAGTTCTAAAAAAAAAAAAAAAATGCAACGGTACATATTTCCTTTTTCTGGAAATTTCATTTCAGAAAGATTTCATAAACAGTAGTTTATCTATGAACAACGAGTAATAAATGTGTGGTATTCATTAGACCTCACTGCAATTTTATCTGTAATAGACTGTGAAGTGTCATTTTAAATTATTTCGTAGATATTTTACATATACATTGTTTATAGTTTTAAGAAATTCTGTTTGTATATTTTATCTGTAATAGACTGTGAAGTGTCATTTTAAATTATTTCGTAGATATTTTACATATACATTGTTTATAGTTTTAAGAAATTCTGTTTGTACACCACTATTCATCACTTTGAACCTAGGTTTCCCATAACCCCTAAAAGAAAGACACCATGCATAGCTGCTAAATATTACTTGATAGTGAGTATTGTAGCAACCACTAACATTAGCAGTGGATTGGATACAAAGACTACACCATGGGACTTGGGGCTTTATATCACAGGACAAGACCCCTTGTAAGGAGGACAAAACATGACCCATACATACATACATCTTTGACATGTAGCTCCAGATCCAGGTGAGAGAGTACATAGTGGCACATTCCCTGTTTCTGAGAGCCAGAACTGTGGTGCTCACCTGTGAGCTTATGCTCAGCACAGAAGTATGTGCATTGACATAAGGGGTGAAGAATTTGTGTAGACATACAGTTAATTGCAAAATGTACCTGCTAAATCATCCACCCAGATTTTCCAATCCCTTACCTTTGGCAGGGTCAGGAAACCTGGATGCCATCACAGGTATCTCCAGGCACAATGCAGGGGACTCCCTGGATGGTGTGCCAACCTATCACAGACCACAGTCAAGTGATTTGGAAACACTAATCAGACTGTAACGCTTGTCTTTGGACTGTGAACAGAAACCCATGAAGCACAGGGAGAACATGCAATCACCACACACACAGAGTAGGAGCAAGATTCAAATTACCAACTGTGGAGATGAGATGCAACAGAGCTAACCACTGAGCTAACATGACCCCCTGCCTACTACAGGAAACATTGTCAAATTGCCTAAATTAAGGAAATGTATCAATGTGTGTGTGTGTGTGTGTATTTGTGTATAAAATGTAAAACTATTTAAAAGTCCTAAGATAAAATGAGTAATAACAAAATGAGTAATAACACAATGTATAAAGACAATATTTAGTCATTGGGAACAATAAAGAAGTAGAGCTGATGAAGATGTAATGCAGAGATGTTCCCTGAAGAGATGAGGGAACACCTCAACACTTGAACCTCATCTTCATCAGTTCAATGTCTTTACTGTACATGCTCACTAGCCTTCTAACAAGACTAACCACAAATGCCTCAGTATTAACAATCTTATTCATAGTTCACATCTACATGTCCCATACCAATAAAATACATTAAAAAATTATTTTAACTTTTACCACCTTATACCTAAAATATATTTCCTTTACAGGGACATTAAATAAAATGAAATGTTAAAAGTGCACGTTTCACTAGACACTTTTCAATCTTTCTGATGTGTTCGGATGTACTTAGCCATGACTAAATCAGCATGATCAATTGTATTCTTGTTGGTAAGAAAACATCTGCAAGAGGCATTTAAAATTGCACAAAACACGTTTATTTGACTTTGCAGGCCATGCAGTCTCACTCCCAATGGGGAAACTAAAACGGGAAATTTTTGGAAATTCACGAGTTTACAAATTTGTATTTGAACATGTTCAAGTTGTATCCAGGTGCCCGGTGCTAATTCTGTCTTTGGTTGACACACACACACACACACACACACACACACACACACACACACACACACACACACACACACACACACACACACA
>JABJVR010032799.1:16976-34165 GCA_025773905.1 Chitala chitala
GTGGCTTCAGTCTGTACCTTCACCTGGACAGACCAATGGGTGCTGTGGCTTCAGTCTGTACCTTCACCTGGACAGACTTCAGTCTTCACCTGGTTTCCAGCAGGTAAAGTGCATTGTGTGACCTGTCTACCCCCTGCCTCTCATCGCTTTCACTCATAGGTGCTTTGTGGCATGCTGCGGGGTCACTGCAGAGGGGTCTGGGAATGGCCTCCCCCCAGACACCCGTCATCCCTCTTGTCCTCTATTCCACCCCCAAGCTGAAAGACCTGTTTGATGATCTTTCAGGGCTGAGCCATGTTTACTGTCCCTTTCTCCAACACACTTTTTCTCTTTTCCAAGCATTACTTCCTTTTCTTCCTTCTCGTTCAGATGGATGGAGATAAAACACAGACTTGTAAACAGTCCCTCCATTTTCTGTCTTCAACTTCTCACTGAAATCAGATCATCTGTGACTGTAGCACTGAAACCCAAATATATTTTGTTTTGTGTTGCTTATTTCAACATGGTTTATATGGTTTTGGGTTGTGGATGTTTCCTCATCCTATAAATTATATTTTAATTAAATGTAGCTGGTTTCAGTAAGATAGAAACAGAATTATGGGTATCGCTTCTTTGTATTCTGGTAAGTTATGCTTCCAAAATCAATTCACTGTCACCCCTTACAACAGATGAGTATTACCTTCAGTTAGATTACGTACCTCAGAAAGTTTAATTTATCAAGTTCTGCACCTGTTTGAAGGGTCTTGCTGATCACTTAGTTTTTCTTTCTGTTAGAAATTGTTTTTTTTTAATGAATAAACATTAATTCTGTTACTTTTTTCTCATCTTTGATTTTTGCTTTTTTGACTGAATTATGGTTGCTTCCTCACTTCTCCTGATCAGCAGTAGCTGCAGGTCTCTGTGACATTATTGGACAGGTGTGGTGTGACGGTGTCCTCATTGTCTGGGGGATGGTGGCCACAGTTCACAGTGGGAGAGCACAGTTGTTGGAGTGAACAGCACACCAGCTCTGGGGCAATGGTGACATCTGGCCAGATTTCTTCAGTGAACAGTGAAAACTTCTGCTGTGTGCTGATTGGCTGAACACGGGGAGGTGGGAGGTGGTTGCTAAGGTGCAATTTGAGCGAACGATAAAGCTAGAATCAGAAGGGGATTTTACCTGGACAGGTTAACACCGATGTTAGTGTTTTCAGTTTTGAGTGTCTTTTGTGTGGTTTCTTCACGTCCATGTTTAAGTCACCGATGGTCTCGTGTAGTTGAGAGAATGTGAATGGGGTTATGTCACTTCTGTATTCATGCCTTCTTGTCCACTGGTGAAAATATTCACACAGGTGTGATTCAGGTGCTGCAGTTGTGCTCACATTGACAAAAGGAGTCAGCCACACTTTTCCCCCACATGTCCCAAATGACAGTCCCTGTCCTGTCCCCTGTGTAGTTGTTATTCTCTACAACAGCAGTGAACATTATAAACAGTGTTCCTGATTGGCTGATTGTCGTGTGTGTAGCTGTGATGGATGCTGCCCTCTCTAATTGGCTGCCGGTTCTGACAACTCTGCACTCAGTTTTCCCTTAGAATCACAGAGGTTCTTCAACTCTTACATTCGTGTGACTTTTGAATTGTTTTAAATAGTTCATTGCGAATACCAATAATCATCTAAAGACAGTTTGTCTACTACACAAGCTGTTCCAGCTACTCCAGTTAAGTGAAAACATTGACCTGCACTGTCAGTACCGATCAACATATGCCTCATTTCAGTGTCTCGTTATTCACAACAGCTCGCTGCACACCACTGGCTGCTATGTGAATATCACAACTACTGGGTTTAGATAACTGTCCACCCTTGACAAACTTTAACTGAACACCTGACAAACTGTGCCATACGCAGTGTGTGTGTGTGTGTGTGTGTGTGTGTGTGTGTGTGTGTGTGAGTGTGTTCAGTAAACTGTCTGTTACTCCCGACCAGCCCTGTCTCCAACTGTCGCTGCTTATCCTCAATGTTTAGGGGTCTACAGCAGCGAAAGTGTGTGTGAGTGTGTGTGTGAGTCTGTTTCTGTGTTTGTGTGAGTGTGTATGTGTGTGTATGTCCTTGGTTAGCAAGATTTATGCAGCCATTTCTAATTGTCATTTGGTCCTGTGTGAGTGTGGCGGAGTGTGAACTGCTCTGGTAGTCAGGGAAAGAGTGAGATTAGAGCCCCAAGCCAGGGACTCAGCGGGCTAATCGTCTTGTCTGGTAACTCTGTGCACATGAATTACGCACACAGAGTCCACAGATTTGACACGGTGCACACCTGCCGCTGCTGCTTGTGGACTGTGAAGCATGTCAGCATGGGCACTGAGGTCTGTGTCTCCGACACGCTTCACGGGAGCACTGACCCTTATCGACCACGGGGAAACAAAGGCGTCCGGCTCTGTTTGTGTTGGAGGGGGGAGGGTAGGCTGAGGGTGGTGAAGATCAGGGTAGGGCCTTCTCAAGTGCGTCCTGCCCTGGAGCACAAATGTACGTGTGTGTGCGTGTGTGCGTATGTGTGTGCGTACGTGTGTGTGCATGTGTGTGTACGTGTGTGTGTGCATGTGTGTGTGCGTGTGTGTGTGTGTGTGTGTGTGTGCATACGTGTGTGTGCATGTGTGTGCGTGTGTGTGTGTGTGTGTGTGTGTCTGCTGGACTCACCTTATGCAGATAGCTGATCCCCAGAGGGTACAGACTCAACAGCCCTGCCCATTGTGACTGAAATAAGATCAAGGCCTTAAAGGTGAATGGCCACCTGGAGCTGTAGCACTCTTCAGAGAAACATGCACCCACCGCCACTGGAAACAGCCAGAACCAAGCGCTAACACACACAACAGCCCATATCTGGCTACAGTCTAAACCAAAGCTTGTACCTTCCATGTGGCTGCTTTTTAGAACAGACAGTTTAAAGTATACACAGAAGAGCTCTGTGCTACACTCCACTCATTCACATACGGCCATAGCTCTCATCGGACAGTTCTACTGTCCTTCTGTGACTACACAGAAGTTAAATTTTCTCAGGGTTACAAAGCCTAAGAACATCAACATTTTTAAAAAAGTTATTACTTAATTTGCCTGATCGAATGAAATTTAATTAAATTTCATGAGGATAGGTTTCATGCAAGTCTTTTTTGTAACAACTAGCATACAGATAGTTTAGCTGTGCTTTGAATGAGTGAAGGTGGACATAGTGGACATCTGATCTGCAGACTTTTTTGGATGTTCTCAGAAGTCGGTGGTGACTCCCAGACAACCAGAAAGATGCACAACAAGAAAGTCTTTTTGGTAAAACGGAGTACCAGAATGGGAGCGTGTGCAGTTAGGCTAATTAGCCTTGAGGAGCCTCTATAATCCAGACTTTCAGCTCTTCCCAATACCACAGGGCTTGTACTCACTACTTCATGCTCTCTTTTTGTCATTATAATGCACTGTGCTAGCCTGCTCACTCATCTGACTCGATGGTAACCCCTCCCTCCTGTGTACCTTTCTGTGCCTCGCCAGCCACAGTACACCAGCCTGGGTCTGATGAGCAGCATAGACCAGCAGATCCCCACCAGCGGGTCCTCTTCCACCAGCCCGTACAACACCGAGCACACCCAGAGTGGTGTGGCTGCCCCTTCGCCCTACGCCCAGCCCAGCTCCACCTTCGAGACCCTCTCTCCATCTCCTGCCATTCCTTCCAACACTGACTATGCTGGACCCCACAACTTTGAGGTCTCCTTCCAGCAGTCCAGCACTGCCAAGTCTGCCACGTGGACGGTAAGGCTCTCCTGGCTTTGGGTTAGTACCTTAGGCACACCTGGCTGTACTCCCACACAGCGCTGTACACACTGCTCATGTCTGGCTGTGGTTACATTTTATTCATTTTCTCTTGTGACATCTGTTCGACAACACGGAGCCAACACTGGTTAGCTTGTTGTGTTGAACTGTTTAAATGCACGAGACATTATATTACATCACACGCACGCACGCATGCACACACACACACACACACACACACACACACACACACACAGACATGCATATGCATGTACACATGTTATTGGAAACAGTAAAAAGACAGAGCATATGGTGCTAGGAGGTGAGACCAAGAGTATGTCTAGCACTAGGGTATAAGCAGGCTAGCTGAGCTGCACGTGGTTCTCTATGGTTCCTGATGCTCTGCTCAAATACTGACCTTAGCGTCTCTCTTCAGTACTTGGCCAAAGTGAGGAGAATGCATGGCACTGTTTTTCACACTGCATTGTTCTGTTGTCGGGCTGCTGCCATTTCTGCTCCTCAGAGTGACTTCTCACATTTAGAAGACATCTAAGGAGCCTGTTAGTGTTCACCTCTGAAGTGTTACTCAAAGGAAGTTGGGTAGGAGCAACACAAGGTGCTGTAAGCTTCTGTAATGCAGGGATCTCATTCTGGGACAGAAGCAGAGGAATTACCTTCATAGGTCCTACTTCTGCCAACTGTCAGCTCCTCCAGTGGGAAACACGTTCTGATAGGAGATGCCATTGGTTTACTTGGTGTCGATGAATTGGCTCCTCATGTAATCATTGCCTTGTGCTGTGCAACCCTCTGGTTTCCTTCAGGAGCCCTGAAAGAGGTTGTGTCATGAACATGTTTTTTTCCTTCAACCATCCTATATGGATGTTTTGTACCATGAAAATGTGGTGGCAGAGTCAAACCCACTGATGTGCTGACCTGCTGATGCTGGAGAGTGCCTCTGTGCCTCAGGGCTCAGTAGGGCCTGTGGACAGTGCCATGTCACCAGTTTGGTTGTCACACATAGCTTGAGGAAGTGTCACACGTGTGGACCAGGAAGACAGAACAGGAGAGGAAGATGCACATGCTCCCTAGCAGAGGTCGGTGTGGACACGTTCTGGTGTGTGGGATCTTTAAAACACCCACACTACATGTGAAAGACTCATTCTTCTTCCTTTAGTCCTGTGAATTACACAATGAAAAAAAATGCTAAACCATAGTGTGCTAACATTAGCTGAAGTGAAACTTACTTACTGCATGTGCCAACGTCATGGAGGGGATACTGACTTAAAAAATAATGCCACTTTATGGGACATGATTTGACCATTGCAGTTCAGCAGGTCGTTCATAAAATCTGGCAGTCACAGACATGAAGACCGGTAAACACGCTACAGCTTAAAGACATGGCATGAGCAGAGGAAACTGTGAGGGTGACAAATGCACCATCACAGCAACTGCCTGGGGACGAGACAGGACACCAAGCTGCAAACAAGCTCGTGTCCTCCATGTCTACATCAAAACTCTCACTTGGGTGGGTTACCGGAGTACACGTGCCAAGAACAGCATGTCTCGGGAACAGTGTGAGGTCAGAGCTATACTTAGAAATTCTCACGAAAAAAAAAAGAAAAAGCTGTTGAGTGACCTGGTGGCTCAATGGGTAGAACATCAGGCTAGGATGCAAAAGTCTCCTGGTTCAAATCCCAGCCCAGCCACCAGGTGCGTCCTTGAGCAAGATGCCCTGTGTCAGGTCATGGTTACACGCATGTGTAATGTTGTAAGTTGCTTTGGATAAAAGTGTCTGCTAAATGTCTAATTCCTTCTTTCTAGTATGTCTACTGTTTACACAGGAATAATGATCGGGGGGGAGGAGCAGTTATTGACAAGCAGACTGTGCTACATAACAGCATCATTTCCTGATGTGTTATTTTACATCCGTAATTTATATAAAATCCTGAACTCGTTAAAATCCCTTTGAACTGAGCCTGTCCCCTGTGGAGCGGCTGACTGGATGTGATGACATCACGGCTCCTGTGATGATGAAACTCTCAGGACTAGCAGCTTTTTTTCAGGCCATGGGAAGCCTGCCTTGAGCCTGTCTAACTGTGACTAATCCCAGACCCACACCTTAACCTCTTTCTGAGCCAGACATTGTAATGGTGACGGGGGGTATCTGCACTTTATTCTGTTCCATTAAGATGTTATTTTCATACCGTTTCTTTCTAAATCAACCTTTAAGACTGACGCAGACACTGCGTGGTGATGTCTGCAGAAGACATGGTCGTGTGGCATTTTTGTCCTGGCTGAAGTATTCATGTACCCAGAAGTCCATGTTGCTCTGTGTGGCTTAGACCCCGCCACGTCATCCGAAATACCGCCACTCTGAGCTCTGTGGGCGGGTGAGGCACACAAGGCGATCATTTCAGCAGCACGGCAAGATGCAGCTTGTCCTGGAACATCTGCAGACCCATCCCATGACGCCTGAGATGCGGCCAAGACTTGTTCTTGTCTAACAGCCTGTTCCAGCTTGTCCTGCAGTGGAGCCTGCTGAAAAGCTTCGCTGTGAGAACGAGGAGGAGACAGGGCCTAAGGATAAAAAGATTTACGGATAGGGACGTGCATTATGGGTAGCGCTTTTAAAAAGGCACCCGCTTCAGACAGGTTTTTAAATGTTTTGTTTATGTGGCTTTGTGCGTGCCATCCTGAGCTGCTGGCACCACTTTCTGAAAACACAATGAAGGAAATTTTGTCTGAGTTTGAAGGTAGTGAAGTCAGTCCTAGTGTCCAGTCTGTAATTATCTACTGTCTAATTAGTGAGGCTTATCTAATTTTGGCTTTAGCACCCCTTCATGTAAAGGTGCTCTTAAGAAAACTGTAAATTTCTTTAGCCAGATGCTGTTGAAAAATAGCGTAGCATTTGCTTACACGTACAACACGCTGTGTCTGCTTGTGGCAGCCCAGAAAGTGAGGGGAAATCCAGGCATGCTAGATGAAGCCTACTCTCAGCGTATCTGCATCGCCCTTCATTTCCACATCACAAAGGGATTACGCTCCGGAACCTGATATTTTAATCACAAAGAACCCAGTGATGTCTGGAAAAAACCCTCTTCTGTGCTTCATATCACTGTGTGTTGAGGAAATAGTTATGATTTTTAAAATCAGCCCCCCTGGGTTTTTAAGTCGTGTGAGATTTACTTCGCTCTTCCTCAGTCAGCACCATAAGGTGGGCCCCCCCCCCTCACAGGTTTGTGCTGTGGTAAAGTCGGTCAGGCCGGTAAAGTCGGTCGGGCCACGCGACCATTTTCCTGCTTGTTCTGTGTGGTGCATTTTAAGGCACGCCGAGTTTCCCCTTTCGCATTTCATCTGTAATGTACGTGGCTACTTTTCACTATTTGTAGTTGTTTTACACAAAATTGTTTCAACTGATGTATTTAATACAATGTTTTAATTACAGAGTGATTCATGAATATGCCAGTGCATATCGACAGATCGATGATGAGGAAGACAGGACAGGCTGGAGTTTACGCACTTCTGTGTTGCGCTTGTAGAGTCAGGTAATGTCAGGGCTGAAGTTAGGGCTTCTTCTCACTGTGACACAATGCAGGTGTGTTTTCCTCCTCAGGGGAAAGATGTTGTGTTTTTTGTCAGATTAAACAGGCTGCAGACATGATACAGCTTGTAAGGTATGAATGAGGCTTGACCTGGGGCACTAGATGTGCTTGGTTAAAACCAAACCTGTCACAGCTTGTCTAGGCTCTACATTTGCAGGGAACACAGACACACTGCCAGAGTAGCGTGTGTGTGTGTGTGTGTGTGTGTGTGTGTGTGTGTGTTTTCAAAGTTCCAAAGAGGCTATCATTTTGTGACTATGTGCATGTATGTAAATGCTAAAAAGGAACTACATGTGTGTTGTGTTGTGTGTTTGTGTGTGTGTGCGTGTGCGTGTGTTGTGTGTGTACATTGCTGTTATGTTGTGGATGTGTATTTCTGCACACCTGCTGTAAACAGGAACATTATGTACCGTGATGAAACAATTTACTGGCATCAGCTGTATTTCTTCTGGATCAATCAAATGACGGCTCAATTCCAGTTGGACCAATGAAATGATTGATACATTAGTAAACAAGATATTTCTAAAGTAATGGCTAAATGGGCAGGTACAGGAGGTGTCAGTTCTCAGGGAGCAGGACATGATGCACGTGACACGCTGGTCAGATGTTCATCACTAAGAGCTGCTACTGGTGTATAGGAAATGACCACATTTGCATGTGATAGCCAATAAATTATATAATCAAACCATTATATTGTAATACATACGTTAGTAGCTCTACAGATCATTTATATAAACGCAGGTCTTTAAACATATCGATGAAAAATCTCTGGAAGTACAAAAGTACATGCAAGGTAGCTGGTAACAGCAGGAGCTGTCCTTAAAAAAGTGTGTGTGTGTGTGTGTGTGTGTGTGTGTGTGTGAGTGTGAGTGTGTTTCATAGGTATGTCTACTTGCTATATCCTTACTGTGGCATGAAGATGGAAATAGTAGACAAGAAAAAAGCAAACAACTGAACAAGTTTAAAGACAATAAGTCGTGCTGAGAAACTACTGCAGAATTACAGAGAGAGAGGGGGAGAGAGGGAGAAAGAGAGGGAGAGAGAGGGAGAGAGAGAGATGTTCATTCAGTGTTCCTGTGCTGTGTGATAGGTTTGGCAATGCTAATGTGTAGTCATGCCAATAAAGCTTCTCTGAATTGAATTGAATATAGAGCCAGAAAAAAAGAAAGAGAGGAGGAAGACAGAACTGATTTAGTATTCTACACCACTGAATGCTAACACTGAGTGGAGAGGTGGAGAGTAATATAACCCACCTATAAAGTCAGTAACCCCCCCATCATCACCCCTGCTACCAAAACAGTGTGTGTGTGTGTGTGTGTGTGTGTGTGTGTGTGTGAGAGAGAGAGAGAGAGAGAGCACTCAGAGAGTTTGTGTCTCCAGGGCTGGGTTGGTAATCTGGCAGGGAAGTATGTGTGTTTGAGTGTGTGTGTTTGAGTGTGTGTGTTGTTGAGGAAGGGGGTGTGCCGAGGTACACATCAGCAGGCCCAGACAGCGTGGCTGGAACGTGGCCTGGGTCCCGGGGGCAGAACATCAACCTCTGCAGCACGAATGCACTTAAGTGTCCCTCCCCCGCACCCTGTGCTGGGCTGGGAATTCACCCCGCCCTCGTCTCCTGCCCCTACAGCCCTGTGAGCTAGCAGTGAGCTCCCACAATGTTACAGGATGCCATTCTGCTGGGTCTTCTCTTGCCTATCTGACAGGACGTGGGTCAGATAGATCAGACAGTAACAACATGTTCCTCTGGGGGAGTCAGTAGGCGACCATTGCTTGAGAATCTGAACTGAAGTTCAGGCGGCCTGGTGTTGAAACAATGCAGAACAGAACACAGGTGAGAGAACACAGGTGGCCTTTAGCAGCACCAGATCAAACCAGATTCACCTTCAATCAGTAGGTTGCAGCGTACTGAAGATTATCTTTGCGTAGAGCATTAAAGAATTTGGGTGCTAAACAATTGTCACGGGCCACACCCCCCCTTTCCAGTTGATGCTGTGCACTGAAATACATTTTGGCAGGTGTTTAAGGTCACATGGTCGGGCCTCTTGTTCCTCATGCTCCAGCAGCTTTGCTGTAGTGTATAAGATGAAAAGGTAAGCCCTTGGGGGTAGAGAAGCCTGCCTTGCTGAGGCCCTCCTTTGGGCCTAAAGGCAAACAGAAAGTTCCATACATGCACCTTTTCCCGCTCTCCACTGCTTTCACCTGTGAGCATGGCTTTGCAGACGGTCCCTCTGGCTGGTGCTTCGTTCACCTTCCTGACAAACACATCCTTTCCTCCCGTGACACCAAATCACCCTAATCCTAGTCCTCTCCTGAAATTGCCCCAAAACTGTGGCCAGCTTCAAATTTCTCAAAAATTTTATTGAAAATCATCCTATGTGTATAAGTGGCCAAAAGCCACTCGGAGCTAACTGCCCAGCAGCCGTCAGGCTGGACACCACACACACTCACGGTGAACACACAGCAGTGCTGTTACACCTGCTCTCACTAAACTAAAACTGTCTTCACATTGCTCTGCCAAGTTTCAAGGAGTTTCAGATGTTTTTTTAAGTGTGCATGAAGACTCACAAATGAGTTTATCCCAATTAGAAAAAAACTGATTGTCCCATGAGTCATCCTCAAAGTGGCAATTCCTTCAGATGATCTGAACCCCCTACCAGCAAGATGTCTGTCCCATGTTCTGCTGTCCAAGGGCTGCTCAATTAAAGACCAAGAGTGCAGCAGCTAAACTATTGCACGAGTCACAACATGAATGTGAGGATATTAAGTGTGTCCAGATGTCCTCACCCCATCTCCTGTGTGTGGTACAAGCCAGCTTTCCAGTTACTGAATGGCTCCTGGTGGTTTGAAAACCCACCTCCCCCTTGCTGTCAGAGGCTGTGCTAAACTGCTGCTAATGTTTTGACAGCACTGTTGCAATGGAACCTGTCTCTCCTCTCACACTCCTGCCAGGGTTTCTAATTAATAATATCCTCCAGCTATTCTGGTAAAAGGACTTTATTGTTTCTGTGGAAAGAGTTTTGTGCAGGGTGTGGGGTGGGATAGTGGTGGGTTAGGGTTCACGTGTCTTTGCCAAGATTGTGTAACACCCTGACTTACTTCAGCTACATGTTGGGCTTAGCCTCTTTCTTTGGAAACCTTATCAAAAGTTACATCAGAAAGTTTGCAGAAGTGGAATTCAATGTTCTCTACTTCATTGCCTTTTGGCAACACTTTTAAATTATTCTTTCTGTGTGTTGAAAGGATTTTTTCCCCCTCTTTGTGATCTTAATGCAAGTGTTTCATTCTGACTTTGTTTCACTTGGCTCTTCAACTGGAGTGCAGTGTTTTTAAACACTGTAAGATTTTGAAAGTGGAAGGTTCTGGTGAAACGCATGGCTTATTTGTCCAGTTCTTGGTTCCACTGTAACATGCATCAGGACAGCTTGGTAAACTGCCCTGTTGACATGACAACGCTGGCTCAGTGTTTGGCTGTTTGCCTCAATGCAGATTGATGCAATGAACACACAGGCGAGACAGTCTACCTATACAGAACACACAGGCGAGACAGTCTACCTATACAGAACACACAGGCGAGACAGTTGACCTATACAGAACACACAGGAGAGACAGTCGACCTATACAGAACACACAGGCGAGACAGTCGACCTATACAGAACACACAGGCGAGACAGTCTACCTATACAGAACACACAGGTGAGACAGTCGACCTATTCAGAACACACAGATGTTTAGCAGATGTTTAGCTGTCACAGGTCATACCAGCCCTGATTCAGAATGTGTTGTTGATTTTTTTTCTACTGTGTTTATAAGTGAGGTCTTACCATTTGCCACTTTTTTGCTGGTAATTCTGGCTTTGTCTGGGTGAAAGGGTACTGTTGTGTGTGTGTGTGTGTGTGTGTGTGTGGGACAGTATTAGTGTCCTAGGTAGTCCAATAGATCATAACCCCTTGCCTGCCCCACACTGGGGCATTAGCGACTGAGTACTTTGACAGAGGCCGTAAACACAGGTCAGAAGTTAACTCTTTCCAGGTAGCACGAGGAATGCTGCCTGCCTGGCACCAGATGTTATGAACACAACTTTCAGAATTTCTCTAATGTTCTTAATTAACCAACTAAACGTTGTGCCTGCTTTCTGCAGCTGTTTGTTTTCTGCTTTCTGCAGCTGTTTGTTTTCTGTGTCTCAAACATTTTTGGTTTAGTGTTATGAAGGCCTATAGGTTGGTGCAGGTAGACAGTACCTCAATTTCACCTCACCTTTTTTCACACATTGTTCAGCAAAGTGCTTGAGGGGTGGGCGGGATTAGGAGCACCTCCATGACTTGCCGTTTGTGTTGGCTTTGTGTTACGGCTACGTCCAACACAGTACGCGGTATTAAGAAACACCACACAAACAGGCACAGAATGTTCTCTCATCACCCTGTAAATGCTGATTGGTGTAAAATGTTGTAATTGGTGTCTCCACCATCGTGCCTCTCCCTGTC
Source organism: Chitala chitala (assembly GCA_025773905.1). Lineage (NCBI taxonomy): Eukaryota > Metazoa > Chordata > Actinopteri > Osteoglossiformes > Notopteridae > Chitala > Chitala chitala. The sequence goes on from JABJVR010032799.1 coordinate 28,824, forward strand.
TGCGCAGTACTCCACTGATTTGAAGAAGCTGTACTGCCAGATCTCCAAGACCTGCCCAATCCAGGTGAAGGTGCTGACCACTCCACCCCAGGGAGCCGTCATCCGGGCCATGCCCGTCTACAAGAAGGCGGAGCATGTGACCGAGGTGGTCAAGCGCTGCCCCAATCACGAGCTGAGCCGCGAGTTCAATGATGGTAATTGGCCTCACTCCTCACGCTCCCTCTCACGGCACTCGGGTTTACATGCACACTGTTGGCTTAGTGACCAAGGGCGTGTGTTCCACACGAGTCCCGTAAAACTCCACTGAGCACCCCAAACACACTCGCTGCTTCAGGGCGTGTGTACTCAATGGGCAGCATGCTGATTAGGACCACACTGCTGGTTTATGTGGGCACAACATCTCCAAGTCGTTGTGTGACTCAATGTAATTACTGTAATTACTGCTTTATGCAGGTCAAGCTGCTCCTCCCAGCCACCTGATCCGGGTGGAGGGAAACAATCATGCCCAGTACGTGGAGGACTCCATAACAGGCCGTCAGAGTGTGCTGGTGCCATACGATCCGCCGCAGGTAAGGCCCACCTGGCAGGTCACCTCTCACAGGTCACTGCGCTGGCTTCATCTACTTTACTGAGTGTCTGTGTAGCCATGGGTTTACACAGAGAGCCAGGCTCCTCCCCCATGGCCCACACACACACACACACACACACACACACACACACACACACACACACACCAATGGAAACAACCAATGGCACATCATCTCCTAGCGACTCTCAGCGCTGCTGCAGTTGCACAACCTTTCCTTGTTTCTCAACTCGTAACAATACAGCTGCAGTCATGGGACCTCTCCACAGTCACATGACCTGCGCATGTCTTTCTTGTCATCATGACACTGCTTCAGTCGCATGACCTCTCCCTGTTTCCCTGTAGGTGGGCACTGAGTTTACAACCATCCTGTACAACTTCATGTGCAACTCCAGCTGTGTTGGGGGCATGAACCGTCGTCCCATCCTTATCATTGTCACTTTGGAGACAAGAGAGTAAGCAATAAGCCCTGCCCCATGCTCCCAGTTGCATGCATACCCATATATCTAAATATTACATATATAAAGCATGTTTTGTAATTTTTCAGATTGTGGTGAATACTATTGTACTTGTGAAGTTTATATAAATTATGTACATTATCTGGTAAAATGAAATAAATAATTTTTAAAAATTACGCAGTACAGTTATATATTATATCTTGGCAGTAGTTACCACACAATTGTATGAAGGTAGTTATTGACTAATAATATTAAATGATTGACATCTCATAAGTAAAATTTGTTGTACGTTTATATGATTTTTGACTACTGCACCACCTAGTGTTGCATTGCTAATGCTGGGAATATTTATTTCTTCAAGTGGGCAGGTGTTAGGCCGGCGGTGCTTCGAAGCCCGGATCTGTGCCTGTCCAGGGCGGGACCGCAAGGCAGACGAAGACAGCATCCGCAAGCAGCACGTGACCGACGGCTCAAAGAACGGCGACGGTACGATGCAAAATGGGCGGGGCTACTGGTGACGGGCAGGGCAGCGTGAAGGCGTGGCCATCGCTGACTCACCTCTGCTTTCCCTCCTCCAGCTTTCCACAAAGGGTCACATGGCATTCAGCTGGCCTCCATCAAGAAAAGGCGGGCCACGGATGAGGAGACGTTCTGTCTGGCTGTGAGTGCCACGCCAGGCTGTGCCAAGCGCCACTCACCAACATGCAAACACACACGCATCTGTAAATGTGCGCCCAAATGTAGACAGGTATCCACAGCTGAAGGCACATTTATAAAGTCCACTTTTAACTTCTCTGCTCAGATCAAAGGTCGGGAAGTATATGAGTTTCTGGTGAAGATCAAGGAATCATTGGAGCTAATGCAATATGTACCTCAACACACCATCGAGGCTTATCGCCAACAGCAGCAGAACCTGATCCAGAAACAGTGAGTGTCTCTTCCTGCCGGACACCCTGCTGTCCTTCTGACTCCCTTCAGACTCTGTACTTCCTTATCTCTGTGGCACATCGTCACTTTCCTACTAAACACAGCATTAGCGTACGCTGCATCGTGCCATCGGCCACACCTGCTGCAGTAAGCACAAGCATTCCTACACTACAGCACTAGATTATATTCAAATTGTAGCTGGAGATAATTTTCTGAAAGACTAATGTGATTTAGTAAAATTGGAGACATGTTCAGCTCAACTCTTTGTGTCAGTTTTTTACTATGAGCCTTTGCTGATCAAACAGCTGGATGAGTTGGGCATGCACCCAGGGCATCGCTTTTAAAAAGTAATAATAATTTGAAGATTTACAATGGTAGGTATAGACATAGTAATAGAAAAGGTAAGGGCTCCACACACACACACACACACACACACACACACACACACACACACACAAAATTATTTACACCATTGCAGTTCCAGCACATAAGGCAAAATTATTTCTTCAGATGTTTTACTTAACTCCGGATTTCCATACATCAGAATCATCTGGGGTCGGTCTGTCTTCCGGACATCCTAATAGTTGAAACACTTAATAGCACCTTTGCCAGTCAGGCATCCCCTTTCTAACACTCTTACCCTTTCTAACACTCATCCCCTTTCTAACACTCATCCCCTTTCTAACACTCTTACCCTTTCTAACACTCATCCCCTTTCTAACACTCATTTTCTTGCCTGAAGACATAAGAGGGGCAACATGTTACTTAACAATAATTGTTTTTCTTGGAGCTCTCATGAGAGAAGATTACAGACACCTCATGACGTAACTAGATTTTACAACATGGCCTCAGTGTTTGTCTGCATAACTTCCTGTAACACCTCCTCCCTAAACATTTCTCTCCTGTGGGAAGAGGCCTTCACCTTGGCTCTGTGTTTGCTGACTGCATTGCTTAGCACAAGGTGTTATATGACATGGTCATATAGACCTGTAGAAATAACTGGGTGAGAATCTAAATCTTTGAACACACAGTTTCGCCGGTGAGACAAACTGGTTGCAGAGCTTCAGCAGAGAGGGGCTTTTTTCAGACTATCTCAGATTAGCAGTGGTTGAGTACCTGCTTTTGGAACCCAGTTCTTTAATGATCTCTAATGAAGATCCTAGTAATCTTGCTGTTCCAAATGTATCATAATATTGACTTTTGCACTTTTTCATTAATATTGCTTATTGCTTACCAGCAGTTCTCAGCCTTTTCTGGTTTGTGTAGCCCCTCTTACAAGTATCCTCCTGATGTTTATTTTCATTTTGTAATTTTGTGAATATACGTTTTTCAAAGAAATTTTGTCAAATTTTGTAATTCTGTCAAGCACCCTCGGAGGTGCTGCTGAGTGTCCCAGGACACTATTACCTCATTTGAGAATCACTGATGTAGACTTTTACGAGAAATATACACAGTACGTTGAGGTCTGCTGTTAAAACATGCTACAAAGTTGTTAAACAACACCGCCGTGTGGAAATTTGTGGTACTGCAAGTTCATTCAGTCATTTATTCTGACCGCTTGTGACACGACGAGCGACAATGAAAACACGAGAGCCTGCAGACAGAGCAGCGGTATTGGCTCCGTTACTGCGTTCGCTGGCACTCCTTAATGTCATGGACTCTTTATTTTATCCAGCTATTATAAGTAATGCTTGGCCTTTGGGGCTCAATAACACTGATAATAAGGATAATAGCACAATAATCATTATAAAAATAGCATAATAATTATTATAAATTTAATTGATTTGTATGATTGAAAAAGTACAATAAAAGCTATCATTGAAACTGGTGTTGGTAAAACTATGTTAGAAGGCGGTTCCAACTTAGACACAAGACCACTCCTAACTTAACACTAATTACAGGATGTCCTTTCAGATGGTTTTAAGGCAAAAGTTCTAGTCTTTTAGAAACACTGAGGTAGAGGCCAGAAGCAGGGCTGGAGCCAGGGCTACCTGCAGAGGACATTTGCTTCTTTTACCAAAAGAGCAATATTTGCCCATGAAGACACAAACAGGGTGCATATAATGAACAGAAGTGGTGGTACTATCTGCAGGGACACACAAACCTGAGCATCAGAACTGAAAACTGGACCTGGAATGGATGACGGAGCATTTTGAAGGTCTTAACAAGTTCCACTTGTGCTCATCTGTGACCAAAAATATGTCTGATTTCCTCATGTAACACAGAGCAACAATGTGCATGTTACTATTGATGTTAAAATCTAGTAGTCACCGATGACTCCTGCACCTACTGACTGGCGCCATAGCAACAGTGTTCACACCTGTCTGCTTTGTCCTCAGGTGTGGACTCTGTCTGAGTTTCAATAAAATCTGGAGCACAAATTCTTCATCGTTGTCTCTTATGATGATATTTAAAACATTACAATTAGCCTGACGTAACCAGTATAATATTAATTACAAAATCTAAATGAAAAAAAGTTTAACATTAATTTAAACAAATTTTATTAAATAATTCCATAATCTCAAAAGTCAAGTGTGAGTGAGCACAAAACAAGACTTTGAAAGTCAGTAATTTAAAAATAATGGTTACGACCTAATGTTAAATACCAGGGACATTGTGCTGGCACCTAAACACCAAGCAGTGAATCCCCTCCAACAAGGAAATGTGTCAAAAATGAGTTTAGTTACATGTGTATGCATGTACATGACGTGTAAGGTTACCAACAGCCATGGAGGTTGGAGCAGGATTATGCTCTGTCTATAACTGTGTCTCTATGCTGTAATAATTTCCTGTTACTGTGGTAACTACAGTGTTACTTTGGCCAGTACTGATTAGGTGTGGTGTGCAGTAAAGGGCAATGCAGGTAACAGGACCTTCTCTCTCTCCCCTCCACCCATACCAGGAGTGCCATACCCTCCCAGGCTCCCTTTGGTTCCAGCTCACCCCCCCATAGCAAGGTGAACAAACTGCCCTCGGTCAGTCAGCTCATCAACCACCAGCCCCGCACCTCACTGACCCCATCCAACATGCCAGGGGGGCTGAATGACAGTAAGTGTGTGATGCTGCACTACACACGGCGTCTTGTGGAGATGGATAATAATGACTGACAATGTGTGGAGCTGGTGATGCTGAGCATCTGTCAGAGGAATGGCGTGTGTTGTTCTCTTGTTGGAGTGAGTAAGAGTGTGTTGTTCTCTTGTTGGAGTGAGTAAGAGTGTGTTGTTCTCTTGTTGGAGTGAGTAAGTGTGTGTTGTTATCTTGTTGGAGTGAGTAACAGAGTGTGTTGTTCTCTTCTTGGAGTGAATAAGAGTGTGTTGTTATCTTGTTGGAGTGAGTAACAGCGTGTGTTGTTCTCTCGGAGGGAGTAACAG
>JABJVR010032829.1:12474-31574 GCA_025773905.1 Chitala chitala
ATTTTGAAATTGATATGTGTCCCATTTGTTTTAGCAAAGATACTTCCCAATGACGTCTAAAATATATGACTGGGCCAAGGTCACAAGTTAGTGCACAGTTAAGCATTACCTGGTTGTAGTGCTATTTCTTATTTTATACAATAACGTAGCATTTACACTAGTTTATGTAATACAAATCACGAAAACGTGCAAATGCACAGCCATATATAGAGCCCCAGAACCTTGTTGGATCAATATTTACAGTTAGCAGATGCTTCTGCCCGAAGTGACTTACATTTCACATATAAGTAGCTAGCACTGGATGTCTTGCTCAAAGACACACCTGGCAGCTAGGGTGGGATTCAAACCAGGAGATTTGTGTATCCTAGCCTGATGGCTTACCCATTGAGCCACCAGGCCAATATACTCTGTTAAAATGTAAATAGTGTTCTGAGCTACCTTTATTGATATAACAAGAAGGAAATACTATCAAACAGCAACATACAAACTATATACAATGCTAACAAAAATATTTGTAGACTTATTGTATTTCTTCTTGTTTTGAACATTTAGGAAGTTTTTTTTTTTCCAAATTCAAATTGAAATTGTTTTAAAAAATAAGAAAAGATTGGTTGAAATTGAAACATGAAATTTCCAATAAAATAACTTGATTCAGTATAAAGCATCTTTATCAATACTGTGCAAAATACAAAGAAAAAAAAACACAACAACATCAAATCATCCCAGTGAGATGACATATCCCGATTTCTTCCTGATATAATATTGAAGATCTCTCCAAAACATCTGACAGTACTTATTACTATTTTATATTTTTATTTTATACTATTTTATATTTTTTAAGTTCCTTTTTACTTTTTCTCTGGGATGGGCTCCAGGCTTCCCGCAATCCTGAATTGGGTAAGGCGTATAGAGAATGGATGGATGGACGGATGTTTTATAAATGCGTGAAATGTTTTTTTAATATATATTTTTATATAGTTTATATTAACCAATGAGCGGTCTTGGTGCGATGACGTAACGAAAAGGGGCGGAGTTATTCCTCGAGTTCGTCAGAGATGCGTCGCGCGATGTCTGCTGCGTGCAGCTGAGAAACATCAGCGTTATAAGTCAGCAAGGACGTAGAGGCGATATTTGCAGATCTTGGTTGAAGTGCTCGCGGAAAATTGGGGAATTTGCAGTGCTTTCATTTCGTATTTCTTTACAGTCTAGCGCGCGCTAAACGACACCCCTCGTGAGTGCACGGGAGTGGTTCGATGGCGTGTTGGTAGCCCCATTCTCTGCCATTGGTGCTCCTTCCTGATTCTCTACATGCGTCGGTGCATGAGGGCGGTGCACAGGATGGTGTCCGGTGTGGGACCCATCAAGCTCTACGGAGGTACTTTATTCTGTGCAAAGAGCAGAAGAAGCTGTACGCAGCAGTTTTCAACGGAGAAAATATTTTTTAGGTAAGTGTTTGTTTCAGTTGCGCTTTGCTGGATTCTTTAAATGATCATTTAACTTGCGATTGCCAGTTTATAGGTACAGCATTGTAATTAGCTAACGAGCTAACGGATTAGAACTTTACTCCTATGTGACCAAAACACGAATGCATTCGCTGCTTTATGTGTCCCCCGTGTAACGCATGCAGCCAGTCTACAAACTCAAAAATGCCCGAAATCATCACCGATAACTTGGATGAGAAGCAGGTCCAGCTCCTCTCGGAGATGTGCATCTTGGTAAACGATAATGACTGCAAGATTGGTGCGGACAGCAAGAAGAACTGCCATCTTAACTCGAATATCAGTAAAGGTGCACATCATGACATTTATGTTTCTAGTGCTTTTCCTACAAACATTTTGCTGGTTTTCACCATCTAACGTTTCTCTTCAGGCTTGTTGCATCGTGCATTTAGTGTCTTCCTGTTTAACAGTGAAGAGAAACTTCTGCTCCAGCAAAGATCAGATGCCAAGATAACATTTCCAGGTATGCTGTGTGGTCTTCTTTTCTCTAGCAGTGTTTTGGGTTTTGATGGATTGTGGTTCATGGGGGGGTTCTCAAGGGGACACACGTCAAAATTGACATTTTAAATGGCATGAAGAAGTGGGTGATGCATATCTGAAGATGCAGAACATTCATCCTCCCCACAGGGGCTGGATTCAGTTGCCCCCAGTTGGTTAGTTGTGTGGTTCCACTTTTCTGTGTACTGTGTTTGTCAGTTGTCCTGCTCTGCTGCATAAGAGATGTGACTTTGTGTACTTGAGTAACCTGGCAGAGATGCTGTACTGAGTGTGTGCGTGTGCACGCGCTTCTTCCTCCTTGTCTGCTGTAGGTTGCTTCACTAACACCTGCTGTAGCCACCCCCTGTACGTACCCAATGAGCTGGAAGAGAAAGACGCCATTGGAGTGAGGTGTGCGGCCCAGAGACGGCTGGAGGCGGAGCTGGGGATCCCCGTGGATCAGGTTGTCAGGCCGTCAAACACGTGCACAAATGTTATCCATTATTGGACTTTGCTTATTGGCAAAGTTTTGTGGAAATTTGATAATCCACTGTCACTGACCACATATATTGATTGGAGCTTGCTGGCTGGTGTGTGCGCGCGTGTGTGCGCGCGTGTGTGCGATTGGCACCCTGCCCAGGGTGTCCCCTCCCCTGTGCTTCCTGGGATGGGCTCCAGGTTTCCTGTGACCCTTGATAAGATAATTACATCACGTATTTATACTGACCTTCCTTATTGTTGAGAAATGTTAAAACCTTCAGTGTGAATCAGAAAAAGAGCATGATTCTTAAATGACAAATTGTAAATATTCATTATCTTTGAAGGTCCCTCCAGAGGAGATGACCTACCTTACTCGGATACACTACAAGGCAGAGTCCGACGGGATCTGGGGGGAGCACGAAATCGACTACATTTTGTTCATGCAGAAAGATGTGGACCTAACACCAGACCCGAACGAGGTGAAAAGTCATTGTTACGTCACCAAGGGGCAGCTCAGAGAGATGTTGGACAGGGCAAGGAAGGGCGAGCTGAAGGTCACGCCCTGGTTCAGCCTCATCGCAGACACCTTCCTCTTCCAGTGGTGGGACAACCTGCACGCTCTAAAAAAGTTTGTGGATCACGAGAACATCCATCGCATGTGATTCCATCGCCAGCATTTCCCTGTACAACTATAGTGTTTTTTTTTTTTTTGGAAGTTGGACAAATTACTGTTTTAATAACTGCTAGCATTTTTATAAGAAGTGGTTCCATCAAACAGGACTACAAATATAGCTTTAAAATTGGTAACCAGCGAACTGCTTGACAACACACAGGTTAGGGTTGCTGCACATATTTTGAATAGGGCCTCTGGGTGTTCACTAGATAAGACACTGGTTTGGAGTGTACAGGTCATTGGTTTAGCCCTATAGTGTTTACTCGATCAATTTAAAGTGCTAATGGCTTGGAGATTTCAGTGTAAATAAAAGGTGTGGTATAGATGGCGGCTGTGGTCTCGCGTTTTGCATCCTTTGGTGTTGCCCTGTCATAAACATCAAACAGCCTGATGATTAAAAGCAGGGACATACTATGAACATGTTCCAATGCTTTTTACACGTCTGGTTTTAAAATTCTGTATTTGATCTGACTTGTGTTCACCTCTTACATTGTTGCTGTTGTACAAAGGGCAGAGTGTTAGCATCTTACTAGTGTAAATGCTTTAAGGCAGTTTTCGTGACACTTTTCCAAATATCTTTTTGATTGTATGGGATACCAGTGTTGATGATTGACTTCACTGGCTGCAACCTAGTCCCAGTGGTTAGTCTGTCAGTATCTGCTTTATGAATGTTATTGGTTTTTCCTCTCTTCCTCCCTTCCAGTGCACTGAACCATTGCCATTTTCAGAATGGATTATTCAGTAGTTTTATGGTTATGATGTAATCCAGTGGGGTGTGAGAGAGAGAGAGAGCGAATCCTACAAGGAGTGAGATTGGTCATCTTCATTTTGTCAGTCGGCTGTTTGTGTAATGGCAGTTTTCCATCTCAGTAAACTGTCAGATTTGAGGATATTGCTTATATACTGAAAATTTTAAAAATTTTGCTTTTAAAAGCTTTTATTTGCTTTCCATTTTGTGATGATTTCCATACATACAAGATAATTTTGTAATCTGTTTTATCATCCATTGACCTCGGTGTGTAAATTACAGCATACGTTTTTACTCCTCTGCACGACTGATTTGTCGGGTACTCTATTAACTGAAATGTGACAAACATTGCGATTTAGACAAACATTCATAGTACAGCTTCTTACAAATTCTAGATTAACATTTTTCTTTTCTTACTAGTGCCAAAAATTAAGGTATAAGCACTCCGTTGTGGATTCAGTGCATGTGAGCGTTTCACAGCAGCCTCGATAACTGAACAGACAACATGGAGGATGTGGTTGTCTCAATAGGACAATGGAGTCCTTCATTTGGTGGAAGAGGCATAGAGACAGAAGAGGTTTTCATGGAAACTGATTTCATGCCTTGGAGAGGGTGACTCATGTCTACTGTTCTAAAGCCTTTGTGCAGATTTAACCTGAGCTGCTGTTTCTACCACAGGTGTTAAAATTATTGAATTTTTAACTAGAATTAAAAACACAATGTCATCTATTTACGTAATGTGAATCAAAGTGTCCTTTAAGAATTGATTGAAGACAATTGCTGACTGCAAGGTTAATGTTATTCATCTGAATGTAGTCAGTCATTTTTAAAGCCATGGGTGCCAAAAATGACCTGAGAAACCATGACTACCTTTGAACACAATGGATTCAAAAGCCTGCATGCCATGTAAAAGTGAAGGAATAATATTGTTTTATAATGACTTGTGAAATGTCTCATTTCATAAATCCAGTGAAAGTTCCAGTGTGCTGGATTTAGCGTTGATATGTGCTTACAGGATTTAATATGAGACCTTATAATTACATATGAGGTAATAGCATCTTTTATGGGAATCGGACAGTCCAAGTACCTTTCATCTCTAGTGCACACTGGATACAAAATACATATATTTCTTTAAATGAGATTTATACGATGTGTGGTTCAGTGACTGAGCAGGCAGTAGGCAAGTTTCCCACCACGTGGATTGTGGGATTGAGCCTGGCCTTCAGCAGTTTGCCTTTTTATGCTTGTATGAGTTTCCTGTTGCCTTCATAAGCATACGGTTAAATTAATTTGTTGACTCTAATTTGGCCCCACAGCAGTGTCTGTGTGCATGTTACTGTCTGGTATGAAAAGCTAATACTTAATTCAGGGATCGTCATGTCAAAAGCCTCAGACTCCCTGTGGTCGTGAACTGGATAAATGGTTTGGGTGGGAAAATGAATGTTTGTGCAAGAACTCTAAGGCTCTACAATTTGACCAATTTGTGGAGCTAGTTATTTAGCCCCACTGGGGATATACACCCTAAATTCTTACTCTGGTTTTTTTTAACCTGCAGATGCCTGTCATGTTTTGAAGGTCACCTTCCTACCAAAATGACTGCAGCCTCAGTGGAGCTGCCAAGGGGTTTCTAAGGCCTGTTTTCTGCTTCACTGTCCATGCAAACACTTTCCGGTGCTCTGGGCTGCTGTACGGGGGAACGTGAAAGGTTTATTTCTTAGAATATACAAACAGAAATTATGTAAAAGTTATTAGTTAAGTCCTAGTTTCATAGTCTCCTGTATGCAAGAAGAAAAAAAACACAGAATGCTCTATTGTGAGTTCAATAGAGACATGCAGTCCTTACTAACAAGCATAAAAATACATCTCTGAATGATGATAACTTCTGATGGGGACTGGGAGCATCCCCCTTATCAGATGACATCAGATGACATTATCTGTGAAAAAGGCCAGGCAGACATTGGACACAGGGCTGTAGCACTCTAAAAGGGTACTGGGGGTTGTGCAGGGAGTCGATGCCTGGATCGTTTCAGATCACTGTTCTGAAACCCTTATTCTTAGCATGATCTTATTAGAGCTGGCCTATGATGGATTAAAAAGCACTGTGGAACATGGGTCAAAGGGCAACAACACTGGGACAGTTTGCTTCCAAAGTGAAACACTGGAACCTTCTCCTGAAAACAAATGCACCTGGTCATAGTAGTCAATTTAGCAACATATCAACGATGAATGAATACAAATCACTCTTGCACTCTTCAGCGGTGTAAATTAATTTTTTCGTATTTAGAAAAGACATACACTGCTTTGAGTAACCACCAGAGGGCGTCTCTGTGCCTGTGTGTAACTGCAGACACCGTCACCAAATAGCAGGCTGTTTTTAGTATTGCAGCCAAACATGTCTTAGCCAAATACTCCATCGACTGCCTTTATTCATCATCAGCACACACAGAGTCATCAAGGATTTTACCAAGTGTCATTGGTCTATCCCTCTTTCCCCTCCCTCAACACAATTAATCTAAAATTGGAGTTCTATGCAAGTCGTGGACCTAGCTCTTTGTCACACACGTATGATATGTAGATTATTAACAGTGGTAAAAACAAAATAACAAGAAGTCCACTGTAAAAAACAGAAAGAGACCAGGTACACACAGCCCATACCATAAAAAGCGCTCCTGTGACAACTAGGTTCCCATACCGATTAGCACCCGTATTTCTTTAAAATAACCGGTGCCGTGTTTTCACACCAACATCCACTGCCTGTTAAACAACAGCGCCTCTGGGCCGGCAGGAATGCCCGATCTACCCTCCAGGTGCTGCCAACACAAGTAGCGCGATCGCACCTGAGTCTCCCACCAGTCTCTCGTGTAAGCACGAAGACGCGTTTGAAAATTGTCTTACATTGTCACTCTGTCCTGTTATTCTCCTTTGCAATTTTCTTTATTATATTATTTCTTATGGACATTAAAAACCATACATATGACATTAATGCTAAATCAATACAAGTATTTAACTGATATTTAATACATATTTAATTCCTGAAAAGAAACATTAAATGCCTATAGTTTAGCAAGTTGTACATGTAAAATTGGTTGTTTTTATTGACATATACACTATGTATGTGCATCTGTGAATAAACATGTACATTGCAAATAGGGTTAACAAGTCTGAGGGAAACCTATTTGCCCTGTGTATATATTTTGATATTTGGCATCATAATTACTTTTTGGCAAAATGCAATTAAAATTATAGCCATGGGGCATTAGTTTAGATTTTAATAGCTCATATTACATGGCCTCTACCCTTATAGGGAACATAATCACATTTTCGAACAGATGATTGAGCAGAAACACTGCAAGGTTAACAGGACGGTTTCATAATTCAAGTGGGAAAAAAACAGAGGTTTACATCTCTGGAGGTGCTCAGAACACACTGTAAAAAACACTGATAGTGCAGAGTAGCACAAATGAGTCATTACACAGATAATGATCCACAGACAACCTGTGGAGAAGCAGACCTATGGGAAAAGGGAACTGCATATGTAAAGTCCCAGTGTTACATTGTGCCATAAGATACAAAAAAAAGGGAAAAACTGTTGTGCAAAATGCCTGTCCTCCAGGCTAGAAAAACAACGTCTTACGACTTCATAACTGTTCAGAAAACGGAACCCTCGCAGGCCAGAAAGCTTTCCTTTAATTAAATTTAGTTTATCAGCTTTCCTTTTTTTCTACTTTACTGGACATACATTCTGATGATAAATAGGTTTTCTGATAAACTTCATTCACAATATCTTTGTGCCGTGCTAAAACGAATTATTATTTTTTAAATGCCAAGTGTGTATTAATATAAAAGTTATTAGTAATTAGATTGTGTATTGAGTGTGTGTATGTGTGCGTGTGTTTCTCAACATTCAGAGCAAATAATTAAAAGGAGAACAAAAGTCAGTACATTTTTATCTGATGCTGCACTGTATGTTTTAAAGTTGACAGAGAGTTCTAGTATACATCAAATGGATTTTTATTTTCTAGAATCACTTGTAACTGTCAACAATCTACAAACATGGGTATTTGCCTCGTGCAGATTAGAATGAGCCGTTGAAGAGCTTCACAACAGCACATGTCTCGGTCCGAAACAGCCCACCTTTCTAGCCCAGAATCCATGTCCAACAACCAGGCAAGGCATGCTTGTGTTTTCAGTGTGACCTCCAGGACTAGAGGGACCAGCGAAACATCATATCTGTGTAACTCTGCTTAGTAACAACACACTGCATGGATAAGACACCATCCAGGGCCAACGAGGCGTGCATGTAGGGTTTTGTGTGTGTGTGTGTGTGTGTGTGTGTGTGTGTGGGGGGGGGGGGGTTGACAGGCCCAGTTGGTGTGCCATGCTGCCAGCCTCAGCGTGACACTGTCAGGGCAGAACCACATGCCGTTGTGTTACATGGCCTTCCTGCTGTCTCAGTCGACAGCGTTAATAAAGGGGCTTCACCGCAGGGCTGGTGAGGAAATGTAACAATGGTAAGGCTGATAAAAATTTCTCTAACACTTAATAACAGCCACCAACTCTTGCCTGGCAATGTGTTGTGAAAGTTCAAGAGGTCACGACACCATAGGCTGCTCTGTAAAGTAATGCATACTGGAACACAAGCTAATGCTAAACAACACACCTGTGGGCAAAACTACTGCATCCTGCAAAAATCAGGAAATCCATGCAATGGGACAACAAACATTATGCATGTAAGTATATGCGTGTGTTCTTCCTGTGAAGGATGCTACATGTTCCTCTCAGAGGTGAACTAGGGAGCCTGAATTACACAGTAACATGCATTTTTAATGTCTCGCTATATTTTCCTCTCCTTTCTCCTGCTGCCTCCTTTCTCCTCCTCCTAATAAGAAATTGTCATTCTCTCTTATACAGTTCCCCACAATCTCCACAGTCATAACTGTTCGAGAACCTGAGGCACAGTGGCCTTGGTGGCAGTTACCAAAAGTACTGACATAGCTTGTCAGAGAATGGCTTCACACAGCCTGGCACAGAGGCCTACAGAGGCCTGCAAACGGTTAGACATACTCTTCAGTTGCACTGTGGTTATGCAGGTTTTCTTAAACTCATCACAGATGCACCCCTGCTGACGAATGGTAGGCCTAGGATCTTCTCATCCCTGGTGCCTAAATGGTGGAAGGAGCTGCCTCTTGCTTTGAGGACGTAATTGTCTCTGTCTACTTTCCAAAAGCAGCTGAAGATGCATCTCCTCAGGGAACACCTCAGCACTTGGACCTCATCTTTATCAGTTCTGCTCTTCATTATTTCAAAGTTAAATGCTGTTTCCGTATCCCTGGTGTTATTGCTACTTCAACTGTTGGCCTTTTAGTTGATTTAAACTCTATCTTGCTTTACTGGGCGTTGTGTGCTTTTGACTATAGGACAGCACTTACCGTTATCTGGATTCCCAGATATTATCTGTCCTTATTTTTAATATGCATGTGTACTCTTACTAATTTATAAGTTGCTTTAGACAAAAGCATCTGCTAAATGAATGAACGTAAGTGTGTTGGACTAGCACCCCATCCAGGCTGTACTCTGATGTGCGCTCCAGGCGTTCTGTGACTCTAAACTGGGTAGAGTGAACACCTGTCACGTGTGTTTTCCTCTAGACACTGAGCCTTCACCTTACAGGTGAAAGAACACACCACTGAGACGAGCTGGCACGTCCTTTGTTGCTGAAGTCACGTGACTGTAAATGTGCGGCATTCTCTGCCAAGTAAGAGCCTCATGTAAGACGTATGGATCCTGCTTTGGAGAATGAACTTCAAATCAACCACATGCCAAGCAGAAAAGGATGAATTTGGATGAAACTACTTTATCTGACTGACTCCCCAGCGAGCATAAATATGTGGAATTGTATATTTATTTAGATGGATCGATAAAGCAAGTGATAAAACCACATTTTATTAAAAAATGTTTTGCTGATTTCCTGTCTTGTGTTTGCCCTGAAAGTTGTACAAAAATAAAATGTTTTCTTGCAAACTGCATTAAAAAATTCCCTTTAAAACGTTATTAATCCATCCATCCATTATTTAACTGCTAATCCTTTGCAGAGTCACCTGTAGTCTATAGAGCAACACACTGTAGGGCATACACAGCAAAGGCAGTTTACACGTCCCAATCCACCTGACGTGTATGTCTTTAGATTGTGGGAGGAAACCATACAATTCACAGGAAGAACATGCCAACTCCACACAGGAAGAACATGCCAACTCCACACACACAGCACTGAGAATCAGATTCGTACCGATGATCCAGGTGGTGTGTGGCACCAGTACTATCCAATGAACAACCATGCCTGACATTAAACGTTTGATAAGACAGTTTGTCCTTCAAGTGTAATACAAGGCTGTTTGTTTGTTTGTTTGTACATGTTTTTTGTGTTTATACAAAACTGTACATGTCGCTTTGGACAAAGGCTCAATGAATGCTAAATGAACAAAATGTAAATGTAAATATACCATGGTAAAATCATTGGTTATTTGTTGTGCAGGTGTTTTATAGTTCTTTACTGATATTTTTGAGAATTGTTTTAGGGTTTTCAGATGTGCTGGGAATACATCATTTCAAAATAAATTGTTTTTCGGTATACAGGTACTGTTTTTCGATTTAGGTGTGATTCACAAATTAATAATGTAAATTGGGGATTCCTGTCCTTTACAGTACAGCAAAAATGCAAGTCGTATAAAAATCTCAATTTTTCCTTAACGAAGGTTACTAAACATTCGGGTTTACATTTATTCATTTATCAGACGCCTTTGTCCAAAGCCACTTACAATGAAGGGTGTAGGTACAATTTAGACACTTCACCCGCCTACTTCCAACGCACCCCCTCTTTCGTACTAAATCAGCTTCCCCTCGAGTTAGTGAAATATGCTGAAGGAAGCAGCTTGCGATTTTGTGTTAGGGCTGGGGTGAATGGAGTGGAAACGGGGAGGAAATGGGCTGCTTCAGGGTATCGGCGCTGACAGACGCATCCACCAAGGAGAACGTAATTAGAGCCCTAATGGGAGCAGCCAGCTTCGCCCTCTGCTTCGCCGTGTAAGACAGCCAACAACATCGGCCGTTTATCTTCATGCTGCCACCTGTAATGGCCATTTTCGCGAAACGATAGATGCTTTATTTTAATTGTGACGTGCCATAATGGACAATTAAATAATACGGCTCGTGACTGTCTCGAGCGCTGCGCTCGCACTGTACTATGCAGCGTAATGAATTGAGTGCCAGGGTCTGCTCGTTATATGTCCCACTGCAAGATATAGGAACATATACAACTAAATGCTGTCAAGTGGCATCTGCCCACGGTCAGCATCGCACAGAATGTGCAGGTGGGAAAGAGAAAGACGCCGAGCAAAGCCCGATGTACATCAGTGAAGACAGCAAATGTCAAACAACGACTGGCAATAACGTGGATCACAGACTGTCACGAACACCAGATGATTTCAGATGATTTAGGGGTCTATATATGCCCTTCGTTTTGGGGTAACATACTGGTATTTATTCTGCACCGTATTTTATAGGTAAAGTGAACACAAACCGGCAAGAAAAATGAACAGGAAAATATAAATATGAATCTTTTGCAATATCAAAATAAATTGAAATCGAAAATATTATTCTCAAAATGTTAAACTTTGGGAAAATGTAATTTTCCCGTTATATACATGTTATTTTGCCACGGAGTCCTTTAAAAGTAACATACGTAGAAAAAGAAAAGAACATACTGCCATTTTGATATTTAGCCAAACTAGTTTGTTTCCTTCTTTGGAGAAATAACGATGTAAAATGCTAAGTAGCTAATGCTGTAACTGATTGAAACCGGTTATGATGGTTACCTGGACACAACATTAAACAAAACAAGAAAAACATTGAACCAGCATCATCAACTAAATGCTGTAAAGCAGTGTCCAATAACAAAATATGGCAGATTAATTTGTCTCCTTGATTAGTCGTTGTTATAAGTGAGTAATTCAGTCCATAATCTTTCCAGGCCATAAATTTAAAGCACATTTTAAAATCTGGATTTGTCTACAATACCCAGAGGCTACATTAGCACATTACGCTTTCACAGTCTCCATGGCAACGCTACATCACCATGAATGATATGTCCCCTTTATGCCCAAAATATTGCCATATCTTAAACACACAAAGAATCAAATTGTCACATTCTGACTGTGAATTAAGGTTGGAGTTTATTACTTACTATTTTTATATATGAAGCAAAGTGCACATGCTGTCTAAGTAAAGTTCCTCTGTTTTACCCCATGTGAGACAAAGTGTGAGAAGTGCTGAAAACCCTGTTTTTGTAAGAAACATTGCAGGCACACCACACAGGATCCAGCTATACTGTTAAGGTGTTAGTATTTTCAGAGTGAGCCCTGTTAATGTCACCGATGTGTCACGGAAGATCACACCACTAAATCACCCGCATGCAATGTACATCGTTTTGGGGATTTCTGTTGTGATCTTACAAGAGTTCTAAAATCACATTTTAAAATTACTTCTTATTTTTTACATACAAAATAACATAGTGCATTTTTTGCGTAGCATAAATATGCACTTTCCAGTGTTTTGTTATGGTAATGGAAGCTGCAGAGCTGTACTCTTTTTGACCTGCTTCCTTATAAAATGGGATGCAGTCCAATTTAAGAGTTTAAGTAGATGTGAAATGGATTAGATTAGGAATTAAACATGAGATGCATGGTTTAGTACTAATGGTGCTCATGATGCTACGCACTGCATGATGAGAAGGTAAAGCAGTCAGCTATCGGGGGCCAATCCAAAGTCTCCAACTGTGATTTTGAAAACTTGATTGGGCCTGAAATGGCTGACCCTGAGCTGTTTAACATGCACAGAGCTCTGAATGTGCTAAATAAAATTAAACTGTCAAGCACCCCCCCCCCCAACAATCTCCAATGCAGAAGCCTGGACAAACTTACAGATTACAGATAATTGTACATCATATTAACACTCTGTTACTCAGGTGTTATAAACTTTCATATGTGCTCGGTTGGGTATTGCACCCCACTATAGGAAGAAATGATAGCAAGAAATATTTTCAAATGCAATTTATTTAATCTCTTACGAGCCCTCGTGTGAATCTGCTTTCGAGGTTGTGTCTTCCACCATTTGGATGATTTGTCCTTTCTTACATAGTAGCTGTGCTGCATCTGCTCCGTTTCATCATCATCGTCATCATCAGCATCTTCAGTTGATTCTGTATCATGTTCAGAGTCGCTGATGTGTTCTGGTTCAGAGTCTGAATGTGACCCTAGTTCTATATGCTATAAACAGAACCCAGAAACAAAAGCTTACCATAAAAATGGCGATCGCCAAAGCTCACCAGGTACTCTGCTTGATCACTCAAGTGGGGGGGGGGCTACATACCCAGGTCGCTGAAATTAGCCGTTATCGGCTCAACGATCCACCTCAGACTGACGAGTCATACGTGCATGTGCAGTGCGTTATGTATCTGACCGCTTCTCAAGGCATCGAACCTCACAGCTGTGCCACTGGTGAGAAATTAGCGTAAATTAATCAACTGGGGTGTACAACACCCTGCCTGAATAACGGAGGGTTAAGTATATAAAACATCTGATCTAAAACATGAACATAGAACGGTCAAAATAAATATAAAGTGATATATTTTTCAGTTTTCTAAAAATAATTTTTTGGTTGTTACTTTAAATAATTATCATTATAATGTGAATCAGTGCTTACAGATAATTATAGTACCGCATAAACATTTTTGAAAAGCCATGCTAACTGTCGTTATTCTCCAATTTCTGCTACTCAGGATAAGTCTGCATAATTAGACCTGTTTATGCAGCTGGGAGCTCAACAGGAAGGACATAATTCTCAAAGAGGGATTCTGGTGATCATCAAGCCATCAGCAGCGCTCTATCTGTTATTCAGATTAGAAGTCTGTGTGCCGAGTTCCTCTGCTAACCCCCCCCCCAATATTTGCCCAGAGGAAACAAAACGGAGATGACCAAACAGTGTCTGGTCTGCTGTCTTTGAACCCCAGCGCTGACCTAATTTAACCCTGCCACCATGCACCTCTAGTGCCCCAAACCCTCTCTTAGCCTCTGAGGCAGGGAAATCGCTGTTTCTCTTCCTTTATTTTTCCCAACTCTTTCTCCATTCCCTTGTCATTGCACATCACCCCTCCCACCCACCACACGGCACTGTAGATCATCATAACATCATAGGGGAAAAAGACAGTGTGAAAACCTGTACTTGTGCACAACTGCATTTTCAACAAGGCCTTAAGGTTTGGCAAAACAAGAACCTTGTATACTAACCACAAAGATTGGATTTTGTGAGAATAGGCTTATAGCTATCAGATGTACACTGAAAACCTCTCATATCTGTCCGATGTGGCAGACCTGACAGGTTTTCATTATAAAACTGTGGGCTCCAGTGATCTTACTGATTGTTTATCTGTTTCTGTTTTTTTTCCTCTCATATTTTTGTGACATGCTGTTTGATATCACAGACGGCCATGAGATTGTATGTTTGTTTGTCCCATGTTGTCTTAAATTTGGCATCTCGTTATCCCTTTCTTTTGCTTTCTCTCTCTCTCCATCTCGGTTTCCTTTATCTTTCTCACACATTCGACGTCACGTGTGCACATGAACATACTGCTATCTCTCTCCCTGCTGAGACAGGCTTGTTTCATCGTGGGTAGAGCAGCACGTGATGTTCTTGGCTTAGATATTGTGAAAACAGTGAACAAATCCTCCTCGGATAGGTGTGCAACATAGTGTGGCGGCTGCAATTATAGCCTGAGAGCATGAGAGGAGGAAAAAGCACGTCGCTTAAGCTCAGAAGGAAACCTTCAGGCCCCAGGAGTCATGTGTATTACCTCAAGGCTCCAGCATTTCCTTTCATTAGGACAGAATGAGTGCGCCAAACTGTTCACTTCACAAGAATGACAAGATCTGGGTTTGGAACAGAAGAGTCGGCCCAACACAGATCTCTTTTCCACCACTGTTCCTAAACAGTCTTTCTTGGTCAACCTATTCCTACTCTATCCTTCCTAACGCCATACCCACTGGGGCTCAGTGGCTGTGTGCTCACTGTGGTCACACACTTGGGAACAGTGCCTCTTGATACCCTCAGTCTTGATGTGACCCCATTAGCTGTCACTGCAAATCTATCTGCTTACATTCTTAACTAAGAAAGACTACAGTGCACTGGAGGAAAAATCTAATAAACAAAACTTAGATTACTTCATCGTCTTCTGGATGGTTACCAAGGGAATAACCCTCAATGTACAGTAGGTAAGGAGAGTGTCAATCCTATCCAGGTTTTCGTGTTTATAATTAAGGATGTTACTAATTATAGGCATGCTTCATGCTTGTGATTTAATGCCTGACCCTTTTTTGCTCAAGTTAATTAGGCTATAATAGCATCTAATCAACGCTTCTCATTTGAATTGTACAAAAGTCTACAGAGTACTCTGAGATGTTGTGTGGGAAATGTTCATTTTAAGTATCACTCCTATGCAGCTGGTGGAGACAGCTTACACCACCTGGAAGGCAGAGAACGGCAGACTATGACAACAACATGACTGACAGGGGGTGGTGTCCTTCTGCAGGGAGCTCACTTGTGGTCCAGCTACTCCAGCAGACCAGTGCACCATCCACAAACACACACCTTTTCAACAGGTTGCCCTAGCAACAGAGTAGACCTATAATGGGGGCATAGACTCAGTAGCTTCTCTGTGTAGGCTTTGATCAACAAGATTGTCTTGTGACAGAAGGACCATATGTTACCGTCAGAGCATTAAGCCTCATGGTGTCCTTTTCAAAATGGTATACCACTCAGATCAATATGGGATATAAAGTATCTGCAGAAATTCTTAATTCAACATTAGTCCAAGCAGGTGAACAATATATTGTTTTGACAAAGAAATGCACAGTATATTGCTTCTTTACGGTTATTAACAGAAAGTCATTTGTTTTTCCATTAAGTCCATCAAATATAAAAGTACAGGGGGGTTCTGTCATTAATCAAAGGTCTTTCTGAATTTGTGTATTAAGAGTGAAAAATGTTTTAGACAGAAAACCATTTGTTTGGTGTAGGAAAAAACTATATGAAATATGCATATACAAATTGTGGCAATTTTCAGAAAACATACTCCAAGTCTTGTTCATACTGTGGTCAAACATTGTGTCCCGATGTCTTCTAAGACAGCTTGTGTTGGGCTGTGCTGTGCTGTGCTAAGCTATGCTGTGTTGTCTTGTGCTGTGCTGTGCTGGGCTATACTGCGCTGTGCTGGGCTATGCTGTGTATGACAATGTGTGCCAATGTGTGTCAATGTGTAAGTGCAAGACTTTTTGGGGGGTGGCGAGGAAGTGACAGGGTCACACTGAGATGTGAGGTTAGCAGAGACCGTCTTTCACAAGTGCCTTGTCGTGCAAGTAAACAGAAAAAGCATGTGAGGAGGGCAGCGTGGGCCTGGCAGAGTGGCATACACCAAATGACAGCTAGCGTGTGGCTTTGCATCGATGTCACATGAACTCGTGCCATTTGCCTCACAATGTGGACAAGTGGCCAACAGTGTTGAAATGTCACAAGCCGTCCCTCTCTTCCTGTTCACCCTCCTCCACACCGTTTTCTGAGGGCTCCTCCTTTTCTCCCTCAAGGTTTGCTCCAACAAGGGATGGGCAGTGGTCTGACCATGAGGAGAGAGGTCCAAATATTTACGTGCAAGCCTTGATAGCAGGCCTGCTTTCCGTCTGCACCATCTCTCTTCTTTGCCAGTTGGCTCTTCGTCATCCTCCAGAGCTCTGGCCCTCATGTGCAGCCATCTGCTGTAACAATGAAGTGCCACCTGACAGTGTCCTGCCCCTGCTGTTTCAGGCCAAGACGTCTGAAACTGCACTTTGCAAACAGGAGAGGGAAGTGGTCAACAAGGGCACGTAGATACAGCTTCATTTCCTTTGGTTTTCAAGGCTTAAATAGCACCACATGTGAAAGCCACAGGATCAGTAGTGCTAGTGGTGGTGAATGTACGCTCATTCTCTTCTAGTACCACTGGGGCGTCTGTTGCAAGTCGGAATCAAGCCATTTGTTTCCGTTATTGCCTCTGGGATTTGTAGACGCTGTGCAGATGTCAGGGTAGATAGCCCTCTGCATATCGTCACTGATGTTTTGCTGGCTGGGTTTTGGGGATTTAATACTGTTCCACTCAGAACCTATGTTCTTTAAGTGCCAGCTGGCCCTGATGCTGTCCACACTTTCTGTCACAATTGCCAAGCGCCACTGCCTGCCCCTCCTTAAGTCACAAAGTACTAACCTCCAGCCTTAAAGGTGGCAAGGAACAGTGTGTCATAGTTCTCAGTTCTAACATACTAAACCTCTTCTGTCACGTTATTTCACTCTAATAACTAATTCACTGTGACATCTTATTATTATTATTTTTTTTTACTTAAAGTAACTGTTAGGAATCCTTTCACAGTACTTCCACTAGTGTGGAAAGGCTTTGCTTAAGGTCATGGTTCCTTAAACCAACATAAAATAAAAACATTCTTGGTAAGCAAGAATTCTGACCCCATGTACTTACTGGGTCTGAAGAAAAACTCTCCAAAACGACCCTCTGTAATCTCCCATACGGAAAACCGACGAAGGCAATATTTTTATGGAAAGTGAAAAACTCTTATGTCATTTGCAATAAACGTTTACTATCAAATCTGTGCTCTTTAAATTTTATGTGCATACTAAAATTTTTATCATGGCTGCAGCGCACTCTAGTAATATACATTAAAATAATGCTCACTTGTCTGAGCGGACGAGATTTTCCCCCTACATGTTTTAATTACATTTCCAGTCAGTTGTAATACAGACAAAACATCCAGCTAATATGGCTTCTTGTAAGCACGGTCACCCTTAATGGGGTTGGAAGTCTTCCTTGCAGTCTTTCTCCATGGATGCAAGATGTATATAAAATATTCTCAGTGACAACATTGTTGCTGATTACAGTCAGAGACCCTGGCAGGAGCACTTTAAAACATCATCATTAAATTTTGTGCATAAATATACTTGGCCACTGCTTATGTTTCCTGCATTGCCATGAAAGATCTCATCAGAGCCGTTCAGGTCTGAAAACATACAGCGGAAATGAATTATTCCCACCACAATGAAATCAGCTCTGAGCTGATTATGATGGTGATTTGTAGTATGTGTGTTTTATGCTCTGAAGTGAAATGGATGCTCTGACAGGCCTTGAATACTTACAGTGGGGTCTTGCTCTGGGATCCTTCATGTGTCATGTGGTCTCAACAGAGAGTTCAAACAGCCATGGGCAGTTTTAGGCCAATACTGACAGTGAGAGAACTGTTGGCATGCACAGTCCAATCTTATTTGAAACCTTTGTCCTCTTAAACTTTCCTCTTCAAAATTAATTCTGATGAAAGCAGCGTGCAAAGAAATATCTGTCGGATTTCTTTTGATGTCTGCGATTGTGATCAAAAGGTTCCATTAACAAACTATTATGCTTTGAACTACGTGCCATACCTGAAAGTCTTTTGTAGGCCACACGTGTTGCTAGGGATGAAAAGATAAGAGGCAAAATGTCACCATTGGCACTGGTCTGTTTGTGTAAAAATATGGTAGGCAGTATACTTATTGCCACAGAGAATGTATCACAGAAACGCAGTGTTCCATAGGGAGGGGAAAATTATGATCCATTTTGACATATAGCCTTAGGAGACATTAACAACTGCTGTGCAGTTCACTTACTGCATCCTGCAGTCAATCACACAGCCTGTCTTACATGTTAACTGTAGCTCTTTATAACTATTGTTTTGGAGACATCTATATTTTTAAAATTTCTAATCTGCTAATCAAGTTTAGGTCCCAGCCCAGGAAATACAAGGTCAAAAGGAGGGCAGCCCATACGTGGGTGTGCCCTTCTACACTTACTAATGCACGGGCCAATGTAAAGTCAACAATTTCCTTAAACTGCAAGACTTCAGACTGTGGGAGCAAACAGGAACTCTGGCACTGGAGACACACAGAGACAAAGAACATTCAAACTGTGCAATAAAGCAGGGCTGGACCTGACCTTACAAGAACCTTATAAGTAAAAATAAACTGCTCTGCAAAAAGAGTATGTGAGAAAAGTGATATAGTCCCACCTCTGTTCACACACACAAAAACATATTTGATATCAACTGTT
>JABJVR010032850.1:2941-34148 GCA_025773905.1 Chitala chitala
TTGGCTAATGTTATTCACAGCTAAACTGTCCAATACAAGCTTCTGCCCCCCTAAAAAAATACACCGGCCACCATTATTTTAAAGGTTTTTTTTTTTTTTTTTTTTTTTTGATCACTGAGTGTATGTATTCAGTATGATCCACTTTTTTGGGTCATGCAGTAATTCTGTTCTCTTTTTTTAGATTTATTTTATATCGAAACAATAAGATGACAAAAGACCATTCCATTTTTTTTAGATCAATTTGTGTTTGAATATTGGCAGATTCAGATGTGGAATACAGATGTGGTGTAAGAGTGAAAGTTAAAATCCTCAATATTTTGCAATAATCCACCATCTGAATTCAGAATAAAGAACATTTCTGGAAGACCGTTTTAATCCACCCGGTTTAGACCTATCAAGGCTGCAAATGCTCTCTGTTGTATACATAATAATAAACCAAAGTGGGATAATCAAGTA
The DNA here is from genome assembly GCA_025773905.1 of Chitala chitala. Lineage (NCBI taxonomy): Eukaryota > Metazoa > Chordata > Actinopteri > Osteoglossiformes > Notopteridae > Chitala > Chitala chitala. The sequence continues at coordinate 3,398 of JABJVR010032850.1, forward strand.
AATATGCTTGATACAACAATGATTCAGTAGCAGATTAAAGACAGCACACTGAAAGCACTTGTATGTTCTTAAAAGGATGTCTAATTTCCGCTATGAAAACCTACTTACATTTTGAAAACCAAAGAATACATTACAAGTAAAGTGTTTTATCTGAATAGTAAATGAACCACAGGCAAAGTGGTAAAGGTCTGCTCTGTCAGGCAGTGTTGTAAGGCCATCATTAGCCTGATGGTACTCTTTCAAACACTATTAACTCTTTTATCTGATGTTACATTCTTGTTCAAACAGCCGTAAGATAAAAGAGAATGACAATATGCTAATAGATTTCCTTTTAAATCCAGTTCGATTTAAGGTCCTGAGAATGGTGTTTCTGCCGTTCTTTAAAGCTCTGATATCTCATTTATACTTGTCTTTGATGCGCATCTACCTGAAAATCCAGCCGAAGTCAGAAGCAAGTCCAGTGCACAGGCACACCTGCTTTCTGTGTACGTCTTCAAATTACAGACGCACAATTACGTAATGCCATCAGAGGCTAGGGGTGTTAATTAGAGGGAGAATCATAATTGTATGTTAAATGAGCTTCCTCATTTAATCACTGTAACCCTGTGTAAGGAAAATAAACATTGATAACCACTTCAAGGGCAGTTGATTGCTTCTAGGAGGGGAAGAACGTCAGACATTAGTATAAAAATGTCTCTCTAAAGTTTGGTGGGAGGGGCTAATGGAGACAAGGGCTTTGAAGAATAACCTGCTTTGAGAGTGAAGGATTCTACTGAGTTTAGAATCTAAGAAAATATATTCTTATGGCATTTTTATATGAATATTATTTCTTAGATTTAATCATGAACTGTGTCACCACATCAGGGGAAGTGAATGGACCTTATAAAGCAAAATGGGGTTAAAGTTACTGCTGAGGGAGTTTCGCTGTCTCATTCTCTCTCGCTGTCTCTATGATGCAAACACACACCATGTCAAAATTGCTAACATTACTATGCAATAGCATATGCATTTGGGACATTGTTCAGGAAACCTGAATATCAGCAGCATGATGACTTCTGTAATAACTCTTATTTTAAGCGATATTCTGCTGGTCCCCAGAATAGCTACGTTCCACATAAGTTACCGAAACCCATTTGTGTGAAGACATTAAAGCCACCAACCCTCCTTGATGATCAAAGGCCCATTGATGAGCTGTGTTCTGCTATCCAATCCTATGTGCTCTTGTCTGTCATGTACCCAGACTTCCTACAGTGACACTGAAACACTCTGTCCCTCTTGTTTGTGTGTGTGTGTGTGTGTGTGTGTGTGTGTGTGTGTGTGTGTGTGTGTGTGTGTGTGTGTGTGTGTTGCAGTCCAACAAGGTATCTGTGGTCCAGCAGCCTCATGGGATGCACCCTCTCACCTCCCTGTTGCCCTACAGCAACGACCACTTTAACCCAAGCCCCCCTCACATGCCGGCGGATATGAGCCAGAAGCCAGGTACGTGTCCCGCTGCCGATACTGTCACGTGACTTCCTGCACCCATTCTGCTTCCTGTTGAGGGGTCTCTGTTGAATTGCGAGCATTAAAGCTTCTTTTCAGTTTGTTTTTACATAGTAGTCTTCCTAATATAATTGCCCCAGAATGTTTAACAGAGCTGTCGCAAGACTGTAAATGGAGCTAGTTTTAAAAATGAATGAGAAAGATGGATATAAATGGAAAATCAGGTACACTAAAATGTTGGTTGTGCACATCACCAGGCTTTGTTGTATAATTTTCAGCATAATGGAGGTTTCATTCATCTCTCTGTCATAACTCCCACCCCTTCCCTACAGACACCCCTTTTACATTACCCGAGCAAGACTAGGAGAGTGATGCAGAATGGCTTGTGTGTAAGCAGTAATTAGGCCAGGCAGTCCTCACTGGGTGAAGGTGGTGTGCACCTGAGTGTATCTTGGCTCACAGTGCTACACTTCACAGGCATTTCTGGGTGACTCCAAGGCTGTCTGGGCAGTCAGTGTTAACAGTATGGCATCACAGCCTCTCTGCATGCCCACCCACCCGTGCCCTGTAATTCGGGTACGGCCCATTCCAGGCCTCTGCAGTGTGTCTGTGATGTCGTGGGGAGACAGGCGGGCGCGGCCCTGAGGGGGCCTTGTCTCCTGTGAGCCCACCCTCTGCATTCCTTGTTTACTTGAAGTGGTTGGTACCCCAGCAGGGGGTGTCCACCACATTCCCCCCTCCCCCCACCATTCTCCCTCTGTGCCCCACCCACTGCCCCTTCCCTCCCCACATCGAGCTGGAAGCAATTAGGGTGACAATCACACAGAACCATCTCTGCCGCTCATGAGGTTCCGCTTAAGACTTGCAGTCACATGCCACGTGCGCTGCCACACACACACACACACACACACACACACACACACACACACACACACACACACACACACACACACACACACGTGTAATGGGCAGTGAAATACAAGCTCAAATGCTAACTGATAAATTTAAATTCTTTTAAATTATTTTTACAACCAAATAAGAGACTGGTTAAAGTAGAAATTTGTGTGAATTTCAGCATAATGAAATCTTTACAAAATTACAAGGTTCTTTTTTCAGTTTTTTCCCCCATATTTGGACAACTCAGAGGAGGCATTCAGCATTGCCATTAAAACATTTGTTGTGTGAAGATACTGTATGAAAGCATGACATGTGCAGGTTCATCCCTGTATATTGTGTATGATGACCTTGTGCTCTGACCCACTGAGGTACAGGGCTGACACTAAACCACCACCCCCCCCCCCACAGCTCAGCTGTGGCCTAAGTCCACGGCTGGAATTCCCCTCAGAGCTACTTTGTGTCTAGACTGTGCCATTGTTGTGAAGACACAGGGAGTCCTGACTCACATGTAATGAGAGGGCTTGGTCACTGCTCATGAAGGCGTGTGTGTGTGTGTGTGTGTGTGTGTGTGTGTGTGTGTGTGTGTGTGTGTGTGTCTGCCAGCTTCCACAACTCTGCCAAAATGGGTATTTGCTGTGAAAGTTGAGGTGTTAGACGAGGGCCCATGAACGTAGCTGTGAGGTTAGCTTCCTGTACAGTATGTGTGGTGTTTGATAACTGACAGAAATGCCATTTCAAGTACAGTGCTGTCCAGTCATTCAGAACCTCACTTCTGGTTTCGCTTTTTTAATTTTTAGCGCAAAAAAATTCAAAATGATATTGACATTGTTTATTTTCCCGCATTATGCTCTCTTTATGTCAGAAGGCTTATGCATTTTGATACTAAAACTTGCTGTCAAATGAGTAAACCTAGTTTATTTATAGCTGCTTCCATAAATAATAACTACCATTAGACCTTTGATTGTAACTTCCAAGAATTGTCATGCAATTTATGTATTTTGTTGTACACGGTATTCTGCTGTTTGCTTTTACTGGTATTCCACCAAAGTATTTTAAAGACAACATTCCTACATTCTTTTGAGCAGGAAAAGAAAGATATTTCCTGAAAGGTATGCAACTGTGTACAAGCAAGAACACAATTATTATAAGCAGTATTGGGTTTACGCGGGCACAAACCTGTTTACCCCAGGACACGTGGCGTAAACTGGCAAGAATATAGTTTATGCCAGTTTACGCCACTTTGCGCTGGCATAAGCTGGCGTAAAGTCATATTAACTGGTGAAAATGGACCAAAAACATAGATTGAGCCAAGATTTCTTTGTCCAAAACTATATGTCTGTTGTTAAATCAAATAGTCCTCATGCAAAGTATAATATAATTATATAGATAACAGAAACGCATGTATTTAGCAAAATGTTATTATTTTATTCATTGTATATCAGATTCAATAACCAAAATATAAAAGAGAGTTACTAGTGTTTCACGTAACAATTCATTCTTTTCATATGTAAGGTCAATGTCACAATCTTATGTCCACATTCATCCTTTGGATTTGAAAAAGACTGACATAAATTTCAACAGTTAAATACATTTCTCTTTTTGTCATACTGATTTTAGAGAAATATGTTTGCACCAAAGCAGCATACAATAATTTTTGACTATATAAAGTGGTCACATCCTAAAATTGACAGTATAGCAATGCCAAATGGTTTCATTCCATTAGGGTGTGAAAGAGATTCAACATGCTTGTAAAGGCATTCTAATATTTAAACGTGTTTTAACCATTGATTTAGCATATTTAAGAGTTTTTGCCAGTTTACGCCACATTTGGTGGCGCAAACCTGTTTGCGCCGGGGCGGTTTAAACCGCGGTCAAAACCGGTTAATACCACCCGTCGGTGTAAACCCTGCAACCCTGATTATAAGTGATCTTTTTGAAATTCCATATTGCCTTTCAATCTTATTTTATGTTAAACTAAATCCCCATTATGGCTCCTAAATTTTTTTCTAGAGTTGTTATAGTCTGTTCTTGTAAATAAAATAAAAGAAATTATAGCAGCTTGTCATAGTTTGAAAACACGTTTGTTACATTTTTGTTTTCCTCACTGATAATCTCTCTGCTTAAAAAGACAAAGAAACTTGTAGGGTGTCCTGATGTAGAAACTCACAGCCTTTAAGTGTGTTGTGGGCTGGCTAAGGGGAACAGAATATAACCAGGCTGATTCAGGTGTGTTCCACTTAAAAGGCACTATAGGTGCAGAGAGGACCTGAACAGGGCCTAAAGCTACTGCAAATTATAGTTATCAGCCACATTCTTTAGCAAAAATACAGCTTTCTTGTACGTTGTTTTTAAGTACAAGGTATTCGCTGCTGACAAATGACTTCCTCTCAGAAACACAGAATGTGTTTTTTGTTGTTACTGTAGAAAAGCTTTATCAGTGTTTAGATTCTTTCATCAGAAATGATGATGACTGAAAGGGGTTTTAAGCCGTCTGTTAGAAATTACAATCTGCACCTGTTTTGTGACTTAACACTTTCACGTTGGCATTAAACAGTTTATTAGATTGGATTATTAAAATTTGACAACTGTTTCAAAATAAGATGAATATCAGAAAGGTTTTTTTAAGAACTGAGTCTTGCAGTATAAAATTTCAAGTTTTGCTATTAAAATATCATAGTGATACTTTGGAAGGTCATAATAGTTTTACGTTTGTTAGACATCAGTAAACATAAACCTGGAGCTGCACAAAACACCACTCCTTGTTAATGTTTATTCTTGACAGTTTATAAAATGAGGTGGTTTAACTGAAGTATGAAATGAATCCCCACCCCCATGTACTTACACACACTGGATTTTGTGTAATTGGGAGCTGATATTATCTCCCTGTAATGGTAGGTTCCCAGCCAAGTAATGATGTGACCTGCCATTCAAGACACTCTTCTAATACACTTCCCGCGGTGGTCTCTTTCCACCCCAGGTGTTCACAGGCACCAGTCCCAGGACCTGTCGGGTTTCTACTCCCTTCCACCAGGTGGCGTGGGCCAAATCACCCCCTCCATGGGCTGGTAAGTGGACGTCACCCTACCGTTCTGAACGGAACAAGCACTGTTCAGAGTTTCAGGGCTCTTTATACATGTCCTCTCTGAAGCCTGCTGTTGATCACCATCAAGGATAACGCTGAAGTTGAAATTAATGCAAATCACGTACACAACATAATTCATCTGAATTTGATGGCCTTGATATTCATTCATGATATTCTGAATGATGGTACTAACTGTTGTGAACAACTGTGATCATTGAGAGGAAAAAAAAAAAGTCACAGTTGTTAAAGAGAGAGTTTATTAAACAGAAGCGTCCGGAAGCATAATTTTGATAGTTTAAAGTGACAGCAGAGATCAAATCTATCCTAAGAACCTCTGAAATGTTAGGGGTCTAAAATGACCACATTTTGAAATAGCACATTGGTCCAAAAGACAGAATTTTTAGACAATATGCTTGTGTTTATGAAGATTAATTGTTGACTGGTGTCTGTTGACGTTTTCTGCAATAGAGGAACTTAATGTCATGCAAAGTTTTTGCATTGTTTGTCAGAGCCCAAAAGTCATCATGTTGAGATGGTCAGCATGCCGCCACATGTGATTGTCTTTGAGGACTCCATTGTGTTGCCTGTTAAAGCTTCACAACAGAGGCGGCTCACTGCCTCCCATCAGTCCATGTTCAGAAACAGGATCTCTTTGTTCCCCCCGATAGCCACAAAATTGTCCGCTTCCCGCCGGATTTCTCGGTTTAAATCTACCACATAAGGTCACACTCACTTGGGAAAAAGAAAAGAGGGGTGTGGAGGGGGAGGGACGTACAATGCACGTTTTAACAAATACTCGCTGGGTACAAAGTGAATGGAACCGAAATGGCCCATTAATCCGGGCCAGTTGACACCCGGGCTGTCAGCTCAGCTGCTGGAGCATGGCAGCGAGCGTTAAGTTGCTGCACTTTTCTGATTGGTTTGCGGGTCCCAGCCAGCAGCTGAATCTGCGTGTCACGCGTGCCTGCCAACGCCCCCCCCAACTGCACTGCTGTTCTCACCTTTTGATCTGTGCTGTCTCAAACCACCTCCTCCCCCCTCCTGCTTGAGGAAGGAGCGAATGTTGCCCTTGCATATCAAAGGCCTCTCACTGTTCTCCTGCGTCCGCACTATGAAACACCCTGTTGGCTTACTGTATGCCCATAGTCATGTGACTCTGGCCCCCTGCTGTCCCATTTCACTCCCTGTCCCCAGACGCAAAACTACGAGGAGGAGGGAGGTGCTGTCAGTGGCCCAGACGGCTCACCCATAGTGGCAGCACCCATTGTCTGCACCCAGTGCCACAGACAGCAGTCTGAATGTTGCAACTTTTTTGTTCTATTAGAAGTAGTTATGCAAAGGGACTGGCATAGCGTTTAGGTTTATACTTATCTGTTTAGCTTTTTTTTGGCTAAATAATTGTAGATTTAAAAAAATTTCCAAGGCTGCAGCCATGGGGTACTGCTTGGAGTTGAACTGACTGTATTTTGGTCACAATTCCAGATGTTTAGCCACAGCGCTGCCCATTGGTCATTCAACTGTTGTGTGAAAACCGGGCAGTTGGCTTGCATGGCCATCTTGTTTAAAACACTGCCCCCCTTCCCCCAAACGTCGCCAGTTTTGGCAGGTAGCCCACGTGTGAACTATCTCTCGCCCTAACCGCAGGCAAAGTCAGCCTGTCTATCCCATCTCCTCGTGCGGATTCAGGCAGCCCTACTCGTCGAGCCTTCCCGGTGGCTCCTCCTACTCCAGGTACAGTATGAGCTGCTCCAGGCTTGGCGGTAGGAGCCACGGCCCCTGCTGACGCTTACGCTACACCCCTACCCCCCTTTAAACGCCTTTCTTGGGTGCTCTGGCATCCAAGTCCCTGCTTTGTCTGTGGCAGTAGCTGTTCTGTCCACATGTGTCTATTGTGGAGATGGTGCAGGTGGGGGTGGGGGTAGTGTGGAGTCACCCTGCCTTGTCCCTGGCAGAGTGAATATTGTCCTCACACTTGCACAGGAAGCAAGGCTGCACACCCCCTCAGTGACTGCCTCTCAGCGTGTCGCTTTTACAAGTCAACTGTGGCGAGACTTGTGCCTTTTGTCATGCAAGTTGAAGCTGGCAAGAACGAAATATGCCAAAGCGCTTTTAAATGTGTGTTAACTGTCTTTGTGTATTTCTCATATTTGTACGTATATATAGAATTTACTGAATATAATCATAATTCAACCGTGGGGAATTGTATGTTTTCCAGTATGACTTTTAAAACTAATTTCAGGTTAACAATTTAGCAATTTAATGGCTGTTTATTTTGTTAAAATAATGTACTGAAATTAAGGATTAAGTGATTGTTTGAGGAAACTTGTTGTTCCAACTTTGATTTTGAGGTCTGATCTTGTAAGATATTTTGAAGACTACAACAGTACCAGAGTGTGTGTTTCTGTGATTTCGTATTGGAATTACATTAATGCATTTTGCAGTTATTGAAAAGGAAATTTTAAGCTTTGATACCTTTCCATGCAGTTACTTAAAATGCTACCTTCTGAAGAAATGGATGGTCTTTAGTGCTATGTAGGAACAAGTAGTCAGGGAAAAGGTTGTAGTTTTGCATACCTTGTCACTTATTACACAAGAGGAACGCCGTTTGTCTGTTGTATGTTTGTCCAGGTTTCCTCACTCCTTGGTGCTGGGACCCTCAGGCATGCACCCGACTGGCATCCCACACCCTGCCATAGTGCCCTCTACAGGCAAACATGAGCACGAACAATATGACCGGAACATGTATGCGTGAGTATCTCATAGTCCACTCACTCAGCACATCTCAGGTTAAAAAGTCTATTCAATATGTCATAGGTAGCCAGAAAAAAAATAGCTCAGTTTGGAGGTAGAAACAGGCAGCTGCAGATTTGGCCCTTCAGATTTAAGTCAGAAGGCAGGACTGTGGCCTAGGGCAGGCCACAGGGTCTGGAGTTGCTCTTGCATCCCATTAACCTCTGCAAGTAAGAGCTGGTTGACGGCTGTGAGTGTTGCGATACCCAGTGCTCAGGCCTGTTGCAGTGTTGGCCGGTGTACCCTTACTGTCTGTCCTTCCCCTGTCCCTGCTGGCCTCCTCACAGCAAACCCCACCAGGAGCCCAAGCGAGAGAAGGAGCCCAAGAAACCAGTAATCAAGAAGCCGCTGAATGCCTTCATGCTTTACATGAAGGAGATGCGGGCCAAGGTGATCGCCGAGTGCACGCTGAAGGAGAGCGCCGCCATCAACCAGATCCTGGGCAGGAGGGTAAGTCCACACATACTTCCATCCCCTCCAGCTTGGAAGGTAAGCCCACACACTTCCATCCTCTCCACCACGGAGTCCCTGGTTCTGCCTCCAGACTGTGCTGCCTCCCCCTGTCAATACACCAGAGAGGGAACCAGAAGAGTGAGAATCCTGAGTCAAACAGCAGGCCTCTAGTAAGGCAGTACGCCTGTCTTATATACAGTGGGGATCGCGATAAGGTCGGGTCCGAACAACGTCGAAATGTAAAAACATCACATTTTTCTGAAGAATTTGCAGGCATCATAACATTGTCTCCATTCATACCGCCTAAGTCGTGGTTGCACTGTTACTCTGGTGTTCCTCTAGGGAGTAACTGGTATCATGGCTCATGTAAGGGCTAAGGAGTATATATGTTTGACTGATGTCATGTTAAATGTTCATATGTATTAAAAGCCTTCCAGAGTTATCAATTGTTAGAGATATGTATGATAAATCGGTTTTCTATAGTATTAATTACTTTATAGCATCTTAGTAACAATTAATTTATTGGTAAATTAGCGTTAAAGTTAGAAGCATTTCTATCAACACTTAACTACAATTTAACATGTTAAAACATATACAGTATACCTATAATGTATATACTGTACTCACCCAAATGATGTATGTTTTTCTGTAAAATTTTCAGATGTCATGAAGTCGTTTTGTCATAAAGTCATAGGCGTTTGAACAAATTACTTTATTGAGATCTCCATTGTATAAGGAGGTGGCAAGCTTTTAGCTAGGCCTTCATTTGGCAGCATAGAGATTAAAGCCACCAAGAGTGCAGGGCCCTTGGGTGGTTTGAGCGAACAAATACAGACTGCAGCCATCATATCCAGTGCAGTTGTTATCACAAGAGCTAGTGTTCAGGCTCAAGGATCCTAGCGTGCAAGTCCTGAGGGCAACTGTGTGCTTGTGGTTGTTCTCCAGTGGCACGCCCTGTCCCGGGAGGAGCAGGCCAAGTACTACGAGCTGGCCAGGAAGGAGCGGCAGCTGCACATGCAGCTCTACCCAAGCTGGTCTGCACGGGACAACTATGTGAGTAGTGTGTGTGCATGTGCGTGTGTTTGTGCGTGCGTGTGTGTGCGTCTGCATGTCCTGTCTGTGCGTGTCTCCATGTCTGTCTGTGCGTGTTTGCACGAGTGTCAATGAATGCACTGCATCTGTGTGCGTGCGTGCATGCTTTGGTGCCGGTTAGAGACATGCAAAGAATGACACGCATAAATACATAAATACAAACCCACAATACATATACTGTTGCTCTCTCACTCCTTTTAACTGCAACAGAGCCGTTAATAGTGGGAGGTCAGAATGGGGCAGAAATGGACTTTGGTTAAGTTCGGTTCATATTAGTCATGGCAACAAAATTCGCAGCATGTCAACAGTACATGATGTTTCCCATCATGAGCTTCAGACTGCTGAGAGTTCCCCCCTCATCGGGAAAACGTACAGAGAAAATTAAAGCAAAGCCGATCATATGCTAATGATTTAGCCTCTAGAGGTATCAAAGAGTCGAGGTTTTGTCTAGCTGGGTGAGTGCCAGCGTCACACTGTGATCCCAACCAGGCATGGGGTATTGCAGCATGTGTTTTAAGAAAAGCTCAGTTTCAGCACAGCAAATTCAGTGTAAGAAGATGGAAACATGCTGGAGCTGTGAACCTGTTCCAGCAGGCACAGGCTAGGGCACACGCTTTGCTGCTTTTCGCACCCCTACAGTAACAGATGATGATATGCTGATGAATATGAATATATATTCAGCCTAGATGTTTACTGCCAAGCGGTGAAGTTCACGATTCAAAAACACCTAGTTCCCAGATCGTTTCTGACAAAACCTTCAGAGCTAATTTTTAGTAACAGCTTGTCGAATTGGACTGCACACCCATTGCAAGCTGTGTTTTGGAGCTTATTAGCATGTCAAAGAACATTCATAAATGCATATTCCCTGGCAGAGTTCAGTCACCAGTGAGGGACATCACAGCTGTACTTCCCCACTACAGTATTTACAGCACGCTGCAAAGTGAAATGAAACTGAAGGCGAACTCGTCCGAGCGACACAACACGTGCCTCTGTGTACAGCACGATTCCACTTTGAGCTGTTAAAATACAGTCAACGACGGTGCAGTCATCTGCACTTGGGTCAGCTCACATTGTCCCAATGTGGCAGTTCTCTCCCAGAGTCACTTCTGCAGTTATTATACAAATAATAGGCCTATGTCACAAGTATACAGTATATATTTTTATCAAAATTGTACAATGATTGTAATGCAATTCAAACTTGTTTACTTTAGTTCACCAAATCGACAGCCACAGTACCTGGATACAAGAGGCAAAACTGCCAGAGTGTAAGGGAATTTCTATAGTTTTCTTATGATTGTTTAAATAGACCAATTAAGATGGTATTTTTATGTACCTGTTCTTGAGGAGAGTGATCACAGGCAGAATATAATACTTAATAGATATGAGGTAGGAATATGCTTGTTATTGTCATTTGGAAAGTAATCTATAGTGAATGTCTTATTTGGTCCTGTAACTTGTACAGGTAGTTTGTGCATGCTTCCAGATTCTTTTGTCAAACTATGTTGGAACAGTTAACAGTTCATGTTTGTTATGTGGTGAAACAGTGTTTGGGTTTAAAACATGCAGTGGGTGTTCTGGTCAGTTTGACATACATGGACAGTAATGTAGTTTCAGCTTTGCTTTTGAAGCCAGTTTTGTTGCTAAGCATTAGTTCTTATGGAATCCAGCTGCTGCTGTCTGTTCCAATATTATATTAGCACTAGTTTACAGAAGATATCTGTGAAAATTGCTGAGGTTGGAACTCCAGCATCCAAATACATTTGATTGTACATGTAATTCCGTTGATACAAATACTACTTTATTTTATGGTTTGGGTTTGGTTTTGTTTTGTTTGTAATACCTGTGAAGAACAAATAATTTATTAAATTACAGGAAAGAAGACGGATATCTTATAGTTGCATTTACGGTACATTGAAATCGATCAGCTGATTGGAGCTAAACTCCTCCAGTCAGCTGTTCTAACCTCAGGAAACTCCCTTCCACACACAAGGCTGCCTTTGGTGGAGTTTTACATTCTCTTGGAGACACTTCAGCTGCTCCTTTGCATTGCTTGGTTATCAGGGGTTGACAGCATAATGATAGGCCTTGCAATTAGGACCCAATCATTTGCCACATTCTGTTAATATATTCATAAATGTTTCTTTGCTCTGTTCCAGTGGATGTCACTGGATTCTGATCTCAGAGTAATATTTAAGTTATTCTTGAACAGAGAATTGCACATTTTGAAAATACACACCATGTATTTGGATGGAGAAGCTGACAGAGGTGTTGAAATGAAGATTTTGCTTTATCAGTGCCATGTTCAGTGTTTTTCACAGTGCGTGTCAGAAGTCGATGTGTGATCGTAGTTCACTGTGCACTAACTGTGGCGTTTCACTGTTTGGGGAAACAGGGAAAGAAGAAGAGAAGAAAAAGAGAGAAGCAACAGGACTCCAGCTCAGGTAAAATGTAGCTGGGAATAGTGATGCCTCACCCCCATTTGTGAGTGGGTGTCTCTTCTCCTGTGTATACAGCATCTCCTTTCACCGGTTCACTGTTTCCTCCTTCCGCTGTTCACTGTCATGCCCTGAGTGACTTCACACCTGCTATGACTAACCAGTCGCAGGGGTAGCGTTGCAGGCTGTCTTTCCGGAGAGGCCTCAGCTATGTCACCTTCTTCCCAAATGGCTTTTCAAATGGACATGGCGTTCTTTCACTGCAGGCTCTCGTTGTTTAAAATAACTTCTCAGCTTGGGGAACTAACATGTTTGTTTGTTTTGCTTTCTGAATGTTCGTCTTTCTGTTGATGCACCACATCTGATCTATCTACCCCTTCTCCCAACCCAAAATCTCCCAAACGGCCTTGGTCCTTTTTTTCTGCCCCGCCCCCTTCCCCTGACCTGCCCCCCTTTTCCGTGCATGTTGCCTTGTGCTCAGACCCTGGCTCGCCTAAGAAATGCCGAGCTCGCTTCGGCCTCAACCAACAAACGGACTGGTGCGGCCCCTGCAGGTGTGTATCTCGGCCTTCTCTGCTGCTGTCGCCGCTGCTGCCCCCGCTGCTCTGCATGTGCTTGTCTCGCTAATTCTGTGGCCTTGTGGCATGCAGCTCCACCTGGTGGCCGGGGGTAGAACTGGGATGAATCCGCTCTACTTCAAAAGCCAAACATCCAGCTTGCTTCAAACCTGAAATATGAGTCAGTGTGTCTGTAATAGAAACAAATGAGGTAGTGACTCACACAGAGAAACCATACAATCACTTCATCGCCTCTGTTACAGAATAAGTCCATCCCGTTAACAAGCGAGGTGATTTACTTCAAACAAATAGCTGAGTCATTTAGAAAAGATTAGGTACTATTATGATCAAAGTTGGTCACATCAGGACTTAAAGTGTTAGAAATAAACTGGAAGTGGGTGTTAAAGTCTTTTTAGTATCGATTTGTAATAAACTTAGCATTTTTACTCAGAGGGCTGAGTAAAAAGTTGCTTTTATCTTGTGGTTTCAAGGTTGTTTATGTAAAAAAAAAAAAGCACAGTAAAATTTACAAAAAGATAAAAGGGGTGTAAACATTAATTTTCCATCTACTTATCCTGGTCAGGGTCTTAATAGAGTGCAAAATTGCTGAGCTATTGTTGGGCATTCACGTAGAAAGTCATACACTAAGGATAGGTTAGTCATCTTTCCGCTGTGAGTGGAAATTGAAGCAACCATAGATTGCCCACGCAGACATGGGGAGGGCATGCAAACTCAGCACACAGACATAAATATTTTTTCCCCACTACTTAAGTTGAATCCCCATTTTTCATTTACTCAAAATCGTCTGTGGTTCCAGCCCTGCTTAAAAAGGCAGGTTGGTGTGATCAAATTGCAAATCCCCCTTAGCCCAAGTCCTCCTTCATTCATTCATTGCCATAAAATGCTACGAGGCTTCTTCTAGGTTAAATGTCTGCAGCCTAGGAGTCCAATCCCTTCTGCACCTGCTAGCGAAGACCCCAGGTCATGTAGACATTTAGCAACTAACAAGTTGTCTGGAAGTTGAATTATGTTAACTGGACTTCTTTATTCTTCTCCAGCTGACATGATTCAACTTCCAGACAGTTCCACCTGGAGGACTGAGAATCTTCATCGACAACTAACAAGTTCTGCAGTTTTGTTGCCTGAAAGTGGTGCTTTTGTTAATATCGTGTTTTCCACTAGTGAAAGCTAGCCTGTGTTCGAGGTATGGCGTGGTGGCTCAGTGGTTTTTAGGTCATTTACCTCATACCACTGAGGTGAGGGGCTCAAATTCCAGCCAGGGACACGTGCCAAGCCCAGATAAGAAATGGGACGGTAGCCTGTATATGTAAAAAAAGCGTGATGTGTGTGATTGTACAGTACAGTGTTCTGTAGCAGTACAGCGTTTGAACAAAACCTGAACACATTGCTTAATGACATGTGACCAGGTGATTGATCTGGATTTCACTTTCTCATTTTTCTGTGGCTTCTGAGGTTTCTCTGCTACATTTTTGTTTCTAGAGGGTTGGGTGTGTGCTAGAACTGGCCTTATATATGTTACTTCTCTGAAATATGTATTTGAGGGTGGGGGGTTGTATTTAATTGTTCTTTATATAGGAATACAGAATTTGTGATGAAAGTCAATGCTGATGATCGTTGCAGTTGTCAGTTTTGAAATTTGAAACTTAAAACAAGGAGAGGGTGTATTTTCACTAAATATTTGTTAACTGACAGCAAATAATTACACATGAAACTCTCCGAAGTTTTTTTCATTGTTCTAGATAAACAACATGAAAATCTAAGTTATCACAGTGTGTACATGAGACCATATAATCAAATTGTGTTTTATTCAAATTTTAAAATGTTATAAAGGGTGGCCTGTTTTTGAACTACACTCGTTCTCACACTATTTTCAGAAAAACGTTTACACAGTCATTGTACTTTCTTTGATTTCAGAGGCCAAATTTTCAGGCCATTTACAGTACCTACCTAGCCTGAAAATCTGTTTAACTGTCCATTGTCTTATAGGCTGTTATTTTTTGAGGATTGGCGACAAATTTTCTATAAAATATGCCAGGATAGTACAACATGTGGAGAAGCATAACAAGACCCAAGAATGGCCACTATAGTCTTGTTGCGGTGAAATTCTGTGACTTAAATGCAATGTAAACTCTGTTTTAGCAATGCCACCACCAGACATCATTAGTTTTTCATTACAGTTTACTGCTCTCCTGGTAGGATTTACTGTGTAAACCCACTTTGCCATACTTCCAAAACGGCAGACACTTGCACACGGGTAACGTGACGGCAAGCTCTCAACACGAGTATACTACAGAAAATTTCATTAAGCTTTTAAAACAAACAAAATCTTTATTTTTAATTTGTAGTGCAGGGGTAGGGAGCCTTTTCTGTGAACTCTGCCACTTTACAATACACTGAACCCTGGAGTGCCAACACAGGGTGCATTCCTCCCCACCTGCTCTGCAAGTAATCCATATTCTGCTGTTCTACTCTGTTGAAATGAATGACTGGAAGTTGTTTTACTGGCTATGTTGTCACTTTGGGGCAACACGCGGTGCTGAAAACCTGCACTAGCTGTCACAAATCTAGAGATGTGGCATTCATGAACGAAAGGACCAAAACAATTGCCTCTATTACTAAATTTGTGTAAATTTAAAATAAGAGTTTTACTTCAGTACTGAACACATTATTAGAAGGCTGTGAATTGCACCTCTGGCTGACCATCCAGCTCCCATGGACACTGTATTTGCGTACTTGTCACTTCGTGATTTAAATTTAATACATATTTAAAGTTATTTTTTATATAAATGTTCTTACACTTTAATTTCTAGTAATTGTGAAATGCTAAATAAAAATAAAAGACAAAATGAAATGCAATAAAATTATTGAATTTGTAATTTTTCCCTTATGCTCTACATGCCAGTGTAAATGGTGCTATGCACCACAACTGGCACATTTGTTGTAGGTCGTGACTCCTGTGTAATGTGTTAATTGTGAAGAATCATGACCAAAAGAATGAAGACTTTTACCAATATTTAGTTTAGTTGACTTTCTGGAAGCCAGATGAAGTGTAGAATACGGTATCAGCATGGTACATCATGAGAAAAGTGGGAGACTTACTCATTTTCAGAAAGTCTGGTTTCTTTTTTTGAATTTACATTTGAACAGAAAATGAACAATATGAATAAGTAAAAAATACACCTGTCTCTGCTATAACATGACATTTTATGCCTTCCTGAAAACCCTCCCATAGTGCAAATTAACAGTAAAAATGACAAGCCTTACGGTAAAATCTGGGTTTTAAGCAGACCACTGAAAACCAAATACCAAACCAAAACCTTTCCGGTCTAATCATCATCATCGTCGTGTACTCAACTTCCTCTGACTGTGTTCTCACACCTCTGCTTGCACATTCAGCAAAAAGGATTTATTTATTTGCATGGGGGCATTTATCTGAGCATATGTAATGTTTGTAGGACCATCCGAGGTCACCCTCTTAATTGGTTTAGTGGATGACAGTGGTGTCTTACGGCTCCTGGTCATGGACTCGCATCTCACTGCGTGTGGCGTTTGCATGTTCTCCATGTGCTTGCATAGATTTTCTCCAGGTGCCTTGGTTCTCCAGTCCAAAGACATTGCAGATCAGGTGGGGCACTGGACAATCTAAATTGCCAGGGGAGTGCGTGTGTCTCTGTGTGAGTCGACCATGGTGTGGGTTGGGGTTGCTGTCCCCCCCGGTCAGACTGTACCCTGCTTTGTGCCTTAGGCTGCTGGGACTCAGTGCTTCATGGGGTGATTGATTGGGTTTGGGCTGTTTATCCTTTGGTTGTATTAATTGCACAGCTGTGGAGTCACCTAGAGTAGTTCAGCACTCCTTGAACAATATTCTTTTTATAGGACTGCAAACAAATGTCCCCCCCTAGATTCAAATGTTTAGCCTTTTTTTGTTAAAGGTTTTATTTTGTGTTCAACACCTCAAACTTAATGTTGTATGCACATCTTTGAAGCCTTGTCCACTCACATTAATGGTTATGCTCAATAATTTCATAAAACTATCACTTGAAGAATAAAACTTGCAGTCTGCTTGAAATGATCAATGCTTAGATGGGGTGTTTTCTGGTCTGTAGACCATCAAGTTTTGTGGTGTTGCATCACGTACAAAACGTAAACACACTTGTGATTATCTCTGCCTTGTGCTCATAGCATTCACCTGTTTACCAACAACCAGTATGCCAGTTTTCTTTTTTGAAACAGGTGTAAAAGGATATGACAGATGTCACAGGTGTTCCTAAATTACGTATAGATTTATGATCATAAAAATGTAATATGCTGAGCTACTCCTGACTCTGTAAACTCTAACTGTGCAAATCAATGTATGCAACACATCAAAACACATTGAATTTACTAAGATTTTTCTAGAGTAGAGTTTTTTTTTTTTTTTCTAGACCAGCTGCTCTGGGCTACAATTGCTTTTAAAATCTAACACAACAAATTCTGTTTCAGTCCATAGTGAAATGACTTCTTGATACCTTTTTAGGTTCTGTGGAAAATGGCTTGATGACATTTTACATTCGTGTTGTATTCATAAATCATTTTTATAACTGTCCCCAGGAGGAAAAAGAAGTGCATTCGCTACCTTCAAGGAGGACGGTGCTCCAGCCCCCATTCTTCCGATGGAAGTGCTATAGACTCACCACCCTCCCCTGCCAGCGCCACCCCCCTGCCCCTGTCCCCTCTTCATGACCCTCTGCCAGCATGCCCTGCCACCACCAAAAGAAGTAGCACCCCTGGCTCTATGCCCAGTGAACAGACACCTGCCTCACTTTCACCCGTGGGACTGTCGGGCAAAGTGTCAACAAATTCGCGGAAGCCCCGCCGTCACTGTCACCCACATGCACTGCTGCCTGCCCACTAGCCCCTCCTGCTCACACCTGTTCCGCCCTCTGCCACAGCCACCTTTCGCCAGTCCTTCAAACAGACGTGAGAAGTGTTCCAGAGATTGTCGCAAGTAACATTTGTAGCCAGCATGAAAAGAAGTCCCAAGTCAGCAGTATCTTGGGTGTAAGAGAGAGACCCACAGCGCCGGATGCATGCAGTGACTTTGTTGTACAAGTGACATAAACCAGTGCATTACATTGTCACCCATACCCAGCCATTGCATCTTTGCTGAGTTCCTCATAAAGCCTCCAACTAAAGTAGCATTTATATGTCATTGCAACTTCTAATTGGCAAACTATGTAAAGACAAAAAGCCTTTTCTGTTAGTCAATTTCAAGCTTTCTTGTATGGTGAAATTTTTGTTTTTGTCCTCTTTTAAAACCGCATGTACTTGAGGCAGAACTGTGAATATATGAAGTAGCTGTCCTGGTGCCACTTTGGTCTGGACATGTTGGGGCCGTTAAAGGTAAAATGTTATGTTGTTGAACAAGACTAAAACAAGTGAGGCAAATTCCTTTAAATTTGTCTGTTTAGCATTTTAATACTATGTGCTTTTGTAGTTTTTTGTAGCGTAGCACTAACAGCACAAACTGTCCAACATTGCAGTTTACACTGCAGGTTATTCAGATCAGTATTACATAAAAAAGTCAAAAAGTTGACTTTTCCATTTTAAGCAGAAATATAGAAGTTGTAATTTTGTTTGCTAAAAGATTTACAGTAACCAGCACATTGAATATCCTGAAACATGTTCTGAGGTGAAAAAAGTTTAAAATTCAATTTTTTTTTTTACTTATCTGGCATTTATACTTCACAATTCAAAGTTGAATATGCTTTTAATTACAAATCTGCTGAAAATTGTCTCGTGTTCAAAGTTGTCTTCAGTTTGAGGCTACATGAAGCGCAGCACCTGTGGTTGTCTGTCTGCACATGTAGCACATGTTTTTGTAGAGTAACTGGAGGAGGGCTCACCTTTATTTGTGTTGGCACTTTTTGTGGGAAATTAACATGGCGATCACTTGACTGACATCAACTTTACAAAAGAAACGTTCCCATAAGTACACCACGGTTTGCATTGGTATGGTTTGTAGGTGACAGTCTTGGCTGGTCTCCTGCTTCCATAAAAACTGACCTGGTTCTATATTGCTTCATTAAGACAACCGTAACCAATATAATGAGGGGGAAAGATGACCAAATAGGTACTGTATTTCTTTACTGGTTGTAAATTGTTTTGCTTTTTTTTAATATATATAAATGTGGAACTGCCTATATATAAACTTTTATATGTTTTGTAAAAAAGAAAAATACAAAAATAGTTTTTGTTGACTGTTTGGTTTATTTCAAAAACATTACATTTTTAAAACGTGTTTTTGTCCTTAAAGTATTATTCATTCTTTCATGGAAGGTTGTTGTAATAATCATTAGTATTATAAGTGTGTTAGACAGCCAAAAAGCTCGAATGAAACGCAATACTTTTATCTTGTCATTGACATTCACTCCACCAAAATCATGTCACTGTGGCAAAACACTCGTTGGCCAAGAAAAATACTTTATGTACAGCAGGTGGTGCTGAAACACACGTCTCAGTTCTGCATAACATTTGTACGTTTCTAAAAATTGGTAAGATCATAACATATGCCAAATTTCTTTTAAAGAAATGCAGAGAACGATTTTGGAATATTTACAAAACTTTCTGTGGCATTCCTTTGTTATTAGTAATTCATTTTGTTAATGTTTTTCCTTACTAAATTTCACATTCACAAATGTGGAGTGCAGACATTGTGCTTGTTAAATTTTGTTACAGGTGTTGTGATGAGATTTATTAAAGTTTACCTTTGATTTATTTGTGCCTCTTATGTGATGCCCTGGCTTCTTTGTTTTTTATTTGAGGATATGTGTTTGTCAATAATGGCATGAATTTGAACAACACTCCAGACTTGTAAAATCACTGACAAATGCATTTTGATCTAGGTGAGGACTGTGAAAGATTTAGAGGGAAATTAAGACCCAGTAATCAATAGAACAGGGCACATTTACTCTTTTGATAAATGGCTTCCTCCTGAACTATGCATTTAATGAGGTGTGCTGTGAAAAACTATTTGCTCCTGATTTGTACTACTATTGCATGTCACATAGAATTGCTCTAAAGACAAAATACATTAGATTAAGCCCAACATGTTTCCTTAAAGAAATACAGCATCCACATCACTTGTGAAAAACCATCCCACACATTTCAGTATTTGTACAAAAAAAAAAACCTTTTAAACAGCATTGTACATACACCATCTTCAGTGTCACATTCCTTTTTCTAGCCTTTTCCTGGTACTTTCTGCAATTTATGCATGTTTCTTGTATTCCACTGGCTGTTTCATTAAAGTGTTTTATTAGAAAACAAAAGTCTTTGACTATCATTTTTATTCAAGATCAGTGCTTTAATCAAGCAAGTTTCAGCCTGATATTTCAGAGCAGATGCTTCTGCTTTAGGGTCAGTATAGGCTGCATTCTATATAACAGCTGTGAATACTACCACACTAAGAACCAGAATAGAATAAGAATATATTTAAAACGTGTTCGGTTATCTGTGGCGCGTCATGGTTGGCATTTCAAAAACTATCTTGATAAAGCCCAAGGAAAGAGCACAATGACGAAAGACACGACAGAGTACTTTGACAAATGTTTGCCTTCCTACTGTCCCAGGACATCAATATGCATTTCCAGAAAAATGAACACTGGCAGTTGTGTTTCTGCACAGCAATCTTCTGCAAGTTTTCCTGGAAAAGATGTGTATTGTAAAAATTTAACCATTTACATCAATTACATGAAATGATTACCAACTATATGACCACATGGGTGACATTCAATTACTTATCCCAATGGGTTAAGATGTACATCAGGTCTTAAATTATGAACTGCAAAGGGACAAGTCAATGGCATGTCACAAAACCTGTTAAATTCTTGCAAATAGATTTTACTGAAAGGCAGCCACAAAGTAGCCATTCATTGCTGTTGGGATCAGCGGGGGGGGAGCTTTGCAGCTCACAATGCATCTGGCATCATGTTTGATGCACAAAAGGATTTTGTCTATGAATCACTCAAAGCAGTTAACTTACAAAACTGGATGTTTAGCAGTAATAAATATCTAGTTTAGTCAACAAAAAAAATGTTTAAATAAAACCCAATTAAAAAAAAAAAAGGGAAACTTCAAAGTTAGGAAAGAATTTATGCAAATATGAACACAACTTTGATGAATTTGTAAAAGCTGAAAAAATCTAAATTTAACATTTCTGCAACATACAATGAATGTAAAATTATGTAAAATACAACAGGGGTCTGACACTAGATACGCAGTATAATATTAACAAGTATGGACAACACAGTGCAACCAAACAAGAACCATCCACACAGTGTTTTAGTGTTGGATTACTTCTCTTCACACCACTGGTTCTCCTTGCGTACCTAGTAATAAATAAAGTATTAAATCAGTACCATTCTGTCATGAGTTTACAAAAATTGACAAAATACTTTTCAATACTGTGTGTTACCTGTGCCTCCTCTTCCTCTGTGAAGTCATTTTTGATATTAAAGGTCTTCCTGATTTCCTCTGGAGTTTTGCCTTTGATCATATTTGCAACAGTTTTACATGTCACATCTAGCAGTCCCTTGATGTCCAGGTAATTTGCAGCCTACAAAGACAAAGTTAACCAAAAAGGTGAAAAAGCAGCAAGTAACAGTTCTGTGGACACTAGAGCACTGTTCCACTGAGTATAAATAAATAAATATATTTCACCCACTTTCTTTCCAAAACAAGTAGGAGACATTACCAGCTGTCAAGAAGTGCGTTATTGGTGTCTGATTCTGGTTGTTGACTGAAAATTGGCAGCTCTGTAGGCACTTTAACAACTGGAAGCTCAATGAGTGAGCTAAAAATATGCACAGCCACACAGCACTTCAAATAACAAAAGCAGCAAAACAATACCCAGGTACTACAGGTGCTTTTCCACTGCCAAAGCCAACCATATTTGGAGCGTGTGCATAGAACTGTGTTTGTGGCTTTTTCAAGGAGCACGTGCAGCTTGGAGAAAAGCATCACTTCACTTTACCCGCAATTACATTCATGAGTTGAGCCGTTATTATTTATGCGGGTTTCTTGGGCCAATTACCCCCATTTCTGGTAATTTAGCACCCATGTCCTTAAGCATCTTTTCGTTCTAGATTAAACCTTCCAACTCGTGCTTTATTTTGCCCTCCAACCATGCAGCTATAAGCCCATGCATCTCGTCATTCTTCCAGTTAACTTGCGCCATTGCCATCTTCTTAATGAACAAAACCCACTAAACAAACTGCCCTCCTTCTAGCATTAAAAAACAACCTACAGACCTGCAAATCAAGAAACACCCTGTCAATCAATAACAACAAATTATTTCACTTGATGTAGCCAAGCCCACTTGAAGACATGGGTCCAACTCAGTGACAGGGCCAAAGTGAGCTGAACCATCTGTGGCAGTACAGTCTGGTAAATGACGGGTATCAAGTGCAGTGGAGGGGCAGCACGAGTACAGTACGATTACAGGGAGCACCACAAGGCTACAGCCTCCTTTTTTTTCCCCAAACCTTGTTTTACTATCTTACTTCCTATTAAGTTGTTTTAATTGTTTTTTTATTTTTATCTCTCTCGTGCTTAATTACTACGATATTAGTGTCACTGTGTGCTTAACATTGTGAAGCATTTTGGACAACTTGGTTGTGGTAAACGTGCTATAAAAATTAAATTGACATAATTTTACCACATTCTTCCACAAGAGCAGCTGATCAAAAAACTCAATCAGTTTAGAAAGACCAACCCTTCAACACAGCAAACAGTACTACACACCAGAATGAGTTCAAAAAGTGTTCCTTGGTCCACTTTGAGAAACTCCTGATCCCACACGGGGATGTCGTCTGTCCTCTTCTCCTTGTTCTCGTCGTCTTCAGGAGGAGGAGGGTCATCTTTGTGATGAGTGCACCACTGAATCACCTGTAAAACAATGGTCAAAACATATTTTTTGAATTCCTGTCCACATATATAGAATAAACAAATATGAATTTGGTCCACTGATGTCATCATCACAGGATGGACCTTAAATTTACTGAGACGACAAATACCTTTTTCAAAATAGCAGCATTAACATTAGGCAGGGGTACAGGATCATCATCTCCTTCATCATCCATGCCCAAATCTTTACAAATACAAACATATTATTATATTACCTGTTAAGAATACAGCAATAATTCTCCACATTGGAAATGCACAGCGATTTTACTACAATTCCTCGTGAATAGCTCACCTTCCAGCATAGTCTTAATGGTCACCGACTGTTTCGCTATTTCAACGTCCACTTCAAATATTTCGCCATCAGAGCTCTGCAGCTTTATTGTAGGCATCTAGAGCAGACAACAATATTATCATTACAAAATCGGGGATGCGTTAAATACCTTTGCATTTTAAACGAGTAACTGAGAACGACATACGTTAATTACTTTACCGACACACGGCTGTACAACTCGCACCCCAGCATACTGGAGTTTACGGTGGGGTGCAAAACATGCGAACCGATACAAGCCCCATTGCCGGTATTTATACAAAATTTATACATAAACCTCCAGCACAATTATTTTAAAAACTAAGAAAAATCACTGCACCTTTGCACCAATATATCACCGCTAAAATGTTTTCTCGAGTGGCAAAATAAGGCGTATTTTGAACACCTCCCAAACAAACTCAGCCAGATGAACATAACTGGCCGCTGTTGTCAATATACAACAGCGTGACAAGGCAAACATAAAGCATAAAAGGGTATTCGGATAACATTTCTATAAAGTAAACCATATTTACAGTTTTAATATTTTTCAGTCACTGTTGGTAGTTACTTATTTTCAGAATTTGCTAACTACATGACTTAGAAAAGTAAACCAAACGGCTAACGCTAGCTGCTACCAGCAAGGCCTAGTGTAGCTACTGATGTTAGACGGCAACCAACTCAATTTGAATTTATTTGTGTTTGGTACAACTAAGCATAATTTCAGGTAATCAAAATACGAAACCGCTATATAAATATCACACGATGACACTTTCGGGATGTTAACACTTACTTTTATAGTCAACGAAAATATTTAATTTTATCTTGCTATCCTGTTTTTGTATGCGTCGCTTTCTGCAACCACCGAACGCTAAGACAGTTAAGTAGGCCAGTCATATCGCCAAATGTAATAATTTCCAAACAGGTATAGGTATATTACTTAAATTAATTAATTAACCATTTAAAATTTATTTCGTATTTTTTAATGTTTAAACCAAATACTTTAAATATATAAAGTTATGCTATGTAAATTCAGGCTATGTTGTGGACAGTCCCTATCGTAACGTGACTTGCTTCGCTTTAAATTTCTGGAAACAGCAAGGAAGCGGCTGAATGACATCTGTATGTTGTATGGAAGTTATTATTGTGCTGGTTTCGCAAAATTAAAAGGATAGCTTAAGGGAAAGATCCTTCAATGCAAGGCTCATACGAACGGTAGATAGGCTTTGGCGTTTAAAATAAATATGGATTGTTTACTTTTGGGCAATATGCATGCATGCATTCGTCCCATAGTCAATGTACTGCACTGTTTCAGGGATTTTGGAGTCATTTATAAAGGCTTCATAGGAACAAAAAATACGAGAAACGTTCCTACGTACATGTATACAAAGATTTTATGATTTTTAAAGAAAGGGTTTAAAATCTGTAAGAATAGACGTGGAATTAGGGGTACGAGAACGAGCACCACAATCCACCAATGAAGATCATTAAGACCTCGTGTTTTATGCCATTTCCTTTCAGCAGTACAATCAACCTGTCCTTGCGGAGGTCTTCCGTTAGCCATAGGCAAGATGACGTAGGGCATCCTGGTCTGGACGTTAATGGGCAGAGGGCATCCAGTGTTGACGATAATGTGGGCAGCAGAGTAGCAGAAGCATCTTCCATACTCAGAGATGTAAACTGGTCAGGTGAGGCACTTTCCGCAGAGGACAGGAGTAGCAAGACACATTATGGGTAGATTGAGCTCTTTCTCAATGCCCTTCCTTAGTGGACTCCCACAGATATACTTCTATGTCTTAGCCCTCCATGTCTTTGAACAACAAGGCTGCTGCTGCAGCACAAACAGCTGCAATAAATATATAAATAAAGAGTGGAGTTGCAGCTGGAGCAAATTAGAAGAATTACAGAGAACCAGGAACGAGTGGCAGGAACCCTAGCAGCAACCCGTCAACAACAGTCAGATGAACCCCACAAAACCCAACTAGGAAGTGAAGCCAAATAGCGTAGCCAAAAAAACCTTACAATACCCGGACAGGATACAAATAAAATTGATAGACAGACAAGTCAAAATGCAAGAGATTTACTATAATCATTTCACTATACTATGAAATTTGTAGTATATGTATTAATCAGCTCTGTTAGATATACCGATGCCTTGCCTTTCAGTGCCTTATATGTTTACAAGAGAATTTTGAAATTGGTTCTGTACTTAACAGGAAGCCAGTGGAGTGAGGATCGTATTGGACTTATATGGTTATACTTTCTGCTTCTAGTGATAATTCTAGCCGCTGCGTTTTGGATGCACTGCAAAGTGTTTAGAGTGTGGTTTGTACATCCAGACAGTAAAGCATTACAGTAGTATAGTACTACTATACTACTAACTGACTATAGACAAAAGCATGCACAATTTTCTCAGTATCTTCTGCAGTAAGAAAACAGCACAGCATAGCAATATTTCTCAGCTGCAGGAAGCATACCTGTGAAACTGCATTAACATGAGAACGAAAGGAGAGTTTTGAGTGTAGAATGACACATAAATTGTGCAGAGTCGCTAATAGAGAAACAGAGGTTAGCAGAATTGAGGGCAGAACTGAAAGTGGTCCTAGCAAGATCATTACCCCCAACCAACAAGACCTCAGTTCTATCTGAGTTTAGTGATAAGCAGTTTGTGCTCATCCATGTTTCAATGTCTTTGAGACATTTAAATAATGTGTTAACTGATGCAGTGTCATTAGGTTTAACCACAAGGTATTAACTGTCATCAGTGTAAGTTTGATAGTTGATATTATACTGATCTATAATGTTACTTAAAGGTAGCATATAGATGGAAAAGTGTACCGGGCCTAGCACAGATCCCTGTGGTACTTCATATCTAAGTGGAGACATGGATGAGGGTGTGCTGTCATTCAACATTTGAACATAATAGTAATGGTTTGTGAGATAAGAATGAAACCACCTAAGAACCGTTCCATGAAGGCCAGCAACACTTTGAAGCTGGTTTATCAACTGTATCAAATGCAGCACTAAGATCTTACAGAACAAGAGCTGTCATGTTCCCTGTATCAGGTGAAATCATTATATCATTTACCATCTAATCATGGCTGTTTCTGTGCTGTGTCCTTGTCAGAAGCCAAACTTAAACTTTTCCAATAAACTGTTAGTTTCCAAGTGCACTTGCAGCTGCATTGCAACTATTTTTTTCCAGAATCTTGGACAGAAAAAGGACACTTGAAATAGGAAATAGTTGCCGATTACGTCTGGATCCAGATTAGGTTTTTTAAGCAGTATCCTAACAACTGCAACTTTAAAAGACTTGGGAACAGCACCTAAAGCCAGAGAAATGTTCATAAGGTTCAGTAAAAGTCATACTAAAATTTCTGTTGAATCTTTAAGCAGTTGAAATGGAATGGGGTCTAGCGGACATGTGGTGGATTTAGTATTTGTTATTAAGTATTTAAGGTCTAACACATCAATTGGTGAACACTCACTAAACAAATGTGCTACTAATGTTGTTGGTGGACTTGGAGGTTGTATATTGGAGCATAGTTGATTTAGCTGGTTATTTGACATACTGTATACTGCTTGTTGGAATGGACCCCAGCAGAGATTGAGACTGATCAGCAGTTCTGCAGATGGACAGTCATAACATTACCTAAATTTGCAATGTATGGATCAATTTACTGGATGCTTCAAAGTACAACTGACAGCATATTGACAGCATATTATCATAGTAAAGCTGGTGATGATAGTGATGACTGCAATTCCTTGCACAGACATGGCACTTTATCACCGTATTTTGCTAAATTGACTGACGCTCAGGGCAAATGCTGTGCACTAGATTTATTTCCACACCCAAAACACAATGCCACAACATTCTGGTTAAAAAATTTACATTACTGAAGTCATGTGAAGTGATTGCAAAGAATATGGGCCGTTGTTTACACTAGGAGTATCTTGATGGGTATAGACTGGGTGATGACATTGATATAACTGCTGGAAACCTTAACGAGTATATCCATAAATCACAGAGGCAGTTATAATTGTTAAGTGTTGCAATTAAGTATTATTCAGACCTGAATTTCAGGATATGATTCTATTAATGTTGTGTTTTGTGAATATAGTTATGTCATATTTGTAGTTTAAAAATAACTAAAGAAGTCCAATCATTTAAAATAATTTAATTTAAATAAAAATGCTTTAAGATTAAGTTTGAGCTTCTCACTTGCAATCACCTTCCAAATACATTCAGGGAAATGTAACAAATCTTGCGTTTCTACAATAGTAAAAATCTACATTTTATGTACTGTATCGTACAAACAAATTAGCGACAGCTATATACACTGACAGTGTCAATTTACAAATGTTTTACTCAAATGTAAAACGCAATACCTTTCCTTTGCCAGCAACTGTTTTGCAGTAGGTTATAAAGGATCACAAGACAAGTTTTCAGTTCAACCATTCAACTTTATCTTCATTATTGTACTGTACATTTTTACCGGGACATGTTTCTACACACACAAGACACGAGGATTAATCTACTATCATGACAGCTACTGTAGTGACATCAGTTGATGGCAAACCACTGGGATCCTTTTGATTTACATATTAACAGTGGCAGTATGTTCACGAGCAGTGAAAGTAGCACCCTCCAATATAGTGGTACCATTTGATCACTGGCGCTAATGCAACAAGCCTTTAATATCCTGTCTAGTCAGTGTATATCATTATGTGCTGGTAATTCTGTACTGTGACTCAACACCGAAGAACTGGGTGTCTCTGTTCATTCAGCAGTCTCCGGCTTTACTTTGGGAAATTGAAAATAAAGCCGTCAAGTGATACTGAAAGTTATCCACTGTTTATTTTGCTTTATACAAACTGTCAGTGCATGAATAAAAACCTGTATGAGAAATTGTGTTTCCTCTTTAGCCGTTTCGTGACTGCCTGTAACAGTTACAAGTAAAAAGTTCTCACTCGCACGTCATTTGATCCCTTACTGAAGGAATACAAAGTCGTATTATTAACAGTTATAAAAACTTTCATTGTCTATTTACGATTTAGATTGAGTTTTAATACGTTGTAGTTAAAAAAAATTTACATTGTGCAAGCTGTCCGCAACTGCCCTCACTCACCCGCAACACTGAAAATGAAACCCGCACCACAAGGTATTGAGTCAGATCCTGCGCGTTTCTAGACATCTGTTCTCTGGGACACAGCTATAAGGCACTATGTATGTGAGTACCTCAAATGAGGGGGTGTGCCCCTATTTAAATACACTGTCAAATTATAAAATATGGTAGCACACTGTTAAACATTGACGTTAATTTTAAAAATCCTTACATCATAAAGTGTACTACGGAAAATGCTTTTCCCTTGTGCATCAAATAAAAGTTGCAGGAAAACAGATTCACATCTTACTGAATGTAACGATCATTACGAACAAATGCAACAATTCACAAATCGGAAAGCATGCACACAAACACAATTTAGGATCTGAAAGAGCAATTTGTCTTTATTAACCCGAATCCTAAATACAGTTAATCCCCGCAGAAAGTGTTAGTGTAACTTCACATTGGCATGTTTTGTCTTCCTTATACAAATGAAAGTCTTAAGTATTTAGTTCACCAATATTCCAGAAAGAAAAAAAACAGCCTGTTCGCGTAATTATATATATAAAAAAAAAAAAACCTGTTCAGTTCAAATATTGATGACGTGTGAATCATGTCACAAAATTTAAAAGTGCAAAAAGTAAATTTCTCCTGAAAATTAAGAAATCCCCCCCTCCTAATCCCCACAATTAAGATTTAAACTGCCTTTTTGTAGTTTGCTGAAAGCTATATCTAAAATTAACAATTCTTTAACTAGACATCAATTCTGTTATTTCCAGAATATACATTTAGAGGTTTTATATACTGAGTTATACAACAGGTAATTCCAACCAAGGAATCTGGTTTGATTCGACTGGACAAAAAGAATTCCACGAGTGCTGATATACAGTACAACAGCACCGGGATGTTTAACTATATGTATCACTCTGCTTCATGGGTGTTCTAATAATCGTTAACACTTTAACTAACTATTTATTTGTGTTGACGGAGCCAAAGAACTGATTAAACAAATCTATTATTTTTTGTTGCTCAGTGTCAACTAATAAATGGCGCTTGTAAAACTGTTGTATTAAAGCAATATCACACTCAAGGTTGCGCTGTTGTACTGAATATCAGCACGGCTGTGATGTCTTCAGTACTCCTGCCTACCAAAGCAACACAGCCATGCTGATATTCAGCACAATGGTGCTCTCTGTGGTGATATTGCTTAATTATGACATTATAACACGTTAGCAATACTCTGGAAATTTGACACAGACTTGAAGGCTATACAATTCTATATGGCTGTAGCACATTTTGTATAAATATTGTACATGTGCATGAAGTACAAAAAATGGCAGCTTTAAATAAATCTTAAATATGCATTGAGGAATTATGTCTGACTGGTCAAGGTTTTCTTCAGCCTTTTTAATTGTTAAATTCAGTATGGCACACTTTTGGTCCATGTTCACGGGTGGTTTCTGAATTCTTTTAAACAGCTGCATCTGTCAAACTGGAGTTCTTTATCCATCACCCACAACCCTTCCCCCACCCCATTTTTAAGTCAACTGGATAATAAATCATGACGTTACTGTACAGTTCCCTCCCCCTCTTTTTTTACAGGAAGTAGTCTGGAGTGCGACGGGTGACATGGGGTTCTCCTCTGCGTGGTGCAGGGTCAAACTGCAGGCTAATTGGGCAAAAGAACACAACAAAAACGTCAAATCAACCAAAAATATTTTCTACTTTTAGTAGCAAGATTCCAGACAACGTTATCTAAAGGCAATTTACATAGTTAAATCCTCAAACATAACACTAATTATATTGTGTGCTTTTGCTGGAACAACTGACACCAAGTATGTGATCCTGCCTTATGAACTAAACCGACCAGATGGTGATGCTCTTATCCATATCGGCAGGGCATTTTTACAAAACCCTTTTTTAAAGAGAAAAATAAACCAAGGTTTCAGATATTGATTACTTACAAAGAATACTTGAGTGTATCGTCAAGTTCCATAATAGCTGCCTGATTCCCACAGCGGTAGCAATAATTGGGTGCACTAAAGATGGTTACCACATTACGATCGTGGCACCAGTTGTAACCCTGAAAGGCAGACATTTGCATAAAAAAGGTGTTTAAATATGCAAATTCCAACATCCTATTACATCAATTCACAGAGACACACAGCATCCATACCTTTACAAAAAATACTTGTAACAATCCAAAAAGTTTGCATATTAGACGGGGCACAAACAATGCATGCTTACATTATACAAAGCAGATGTAAAATGATAAGGCAAAGAGTTATGTACATTGACATTTGTTGGATGTCATGTGATTAAGAAAGAAGAAAAAAAAAAAAAAAAACCACCATAGTTACACTGCAGTGTCAAATTAAGTGTTGATGGTATAAAGATGACCAAAAAGCCATTGAGAAAGAGACACACACCATATATGTATATACACACAGAAACAACAGGGGGGGAAAAAAAAAAAAAAACATGCACACACACAATCTACAGGCTAGGTAGAATACAAGAAAATAAACTGAATCCCACAACATTAACAGAGGATGAAAGAAAAAAAATAAAATAAATAAATAAATATA
>JABJVR010032870.1:0-72520 GCA_025773905.1 Chitala chitala
ATAAATACATATAAAAACAAAAAATCTCAGTTACTGACTAACATGATGTCATTTCCACAAGGTGTGGAGTAAATTTTAAAAATTACCTTTGTGTTCCTGCGGATTTTATAAATGATTATGATCAGCATGATGATAAAAATGATCAGGATTACAATAATGAGAACTCCTGTAAAAGATCAAAGCATGTAAGTAAATGAATACAATAATGCATATCTGGAAAACGAAGCCTTTAAATAGAACATGCTTACCTGTTGTAGTACTGCTTTGGGATTGTAATATAATTGCTGCTGTGGATAAAAAAAAAAAAATCACTTAAATATAAAAAAAACTCAAGCAACTGGCCATGTTCTTAACTATAAGGATTTTATATTAAAGTTTTATGAGACATCACAGTCTGGCATATGAGCCATTCAGTGCTCAAGAACTCAATGGTGATGTAGATTACAGAGTACTGCCAACATTATAACCCTAAATACAGCTGTCAGGACCATAACTGAGAAACAGTATAGACACTACAGCCCTCCAGGACCATGACTGAGGAACAGTACAGACACTACAGCCCTCCAGGACCATCACTGAGGAACAGTACAGACACTACAGCCCTCCAGGACCATCACTGAGGAACAGTACAGACACTACAGCCCTCCAGGACCATGACTGAGGAACAGTACAGACACTACAGCCCTCCAGGACCATCACTGAGGAACAGTACAGACAGTACAGACACTACAGCCCTCCAGGACCATGACTGAGGAACAGTACAGACACTACAGCCCTCCAGGACCATGACTGAGGAACAGTACAGACAATACAGCCCTCCAGAACCATGACTGAGGAACAGTATAGACACTACAGCCCTCCAGGACCATGACTGAGGAACAGTACAGACACTACAGCTGTCCAGAACCATGACTGAGCAGCACCGCAGCCCTCCAAGATCACGACTGAAGAACAGGAGAGATGTGAGTATGCCTTTACAACAGTGACTTCACAACAAAACAAGTAACTAAAAGGCAATTAGGCACTAATAATACAATTGATAAATCAGAATATGATATTCAACCGTCATTAGGTTACAGGAACAGAGCTCTGTTTTCCCAATCTATGGCATGTCCAGGGTCAGCTGGTAAACATTATAGGGCAATGTTTCAGATGATTTTCTGGAGGCAAAAAAAGCTATCTGAAACAATTTCAGGGCTCTTCGGCTTGCATTTTATTACAGTTCTTCAGAGGCACAGAGTACAAAGTGTATTTTTCTTTTTTAACCATTAGAAATGCAGAAACTGAAAACGTTTGCTGGGGGGTTCTTTTTAGAATCCGGAGGAAATCCCCCATGCGAAGTAACCCGCAGGGTAAAAATGATGTTCAGACTGCTCTTTCCACTCATTCAGTAACCTTTTCTCTGGGATATATCACCATTGCAACTCGTGACATTTATGTACATCCACTTATTTCATTACCACAAGTTGTAGGGGGACTTTGTCTAAATTTAAATGATTGTATAGCATGCATGTCATCATCATAATCCATCTGTTTTTTTTAACTGCTTAGTCCTGGAGCCCATCCCAGGGCACCAGCCCACCACAGGGTGCGCATGCACACACCAACCTAACCTGCATGTCTTTGGCCTGTAGAAGAAAACCACAGTAGCTAGAGAAAACCCACCATGCAGGGAGAACATACAAATGCTACACACAGGCCCAAGGCGAGAATTGAGCCCCAGGCCTGGAGGTACAAGGCAACGGTGCTAACCACTGCACCACCCTCCATCCAGCCATCCACTTTATCCAATTCATTCACCCATTCCAGGAAGCACGGGGACACCCTGGGCGGAGTGCCAATCCACCGCAAAATGATCCTATACACCTATCTTTATTCTGTTATGTCAGCAGACGAAACGTCTAGTGCAGTAGGCTATTGCATGTCGCTTAAGAACACGTACACCGGTGCACACATCAAAAATATTAGGTAAATAACAACGTACAGCCCATAAAATGGCATTGAGACATATAGCGTTAATTATCACGGCGACATCACCTATGCAGGGACAGCTCTGTCTTACCAGTGCTCGAGCTAGTCGGCTGACCTGTGCTCGTGCTGCTCGTGGGCACGAACCTCTTCGGTATGATGCGCGAGGTCACCTTTCGTGTTTCTGTCGTTTCCACCGTATTTGTATAGTTAAAATGCACATCGGGGGTGTAAGTCGTGGACAGTGTGGTATCAATGTATTCATTCCCGGTGGAGTTCGTCAATTCTGGAAAATTCGTTGTATCTGAGCCTGACGATTTTGTTACTACCGCAGTGGAATGGGGTATAGTGCTGTTACCTTCAACTGTGGCCACAACTAGCAGCACACCTGTAAAATGAATAATGATCACATGTAACTTCGATTTAAAATTAGTCATTGTTGTATCCTATGTGTACCTAATATAGCATCAGTACCGCTCAATGTAATACATCCTCTCTATTTACGCCAGTCTTGTTCATGCGATTTATTTTGTTCTTTCAAATTGTATAAAATGCAGATTATATTTTACATACTTTGCTGTATGAAAGAAAACCAAGAAACAATTACGTCAGCTGCATGCATATAAAAAACTGCATAAAAATGTTTAAAATGATACACATCAGAGAACGTTTTTAAATTCAAACTGTAGTACAATAGTTCTATCCACCGGAAAAGCATTGTGGGTTAACAGAAAAGATATATGTAAATATTTTACATTTACATAGTGATTGCACTAAAATTAATAATAAAAAACTTACCTAGAATATAGGAGCTCGTGAAATTTGGTCGCATTTTAATTATATATTCTTTTTTTTCAGCCGAGATCGTTTTCGGGCCGTTAAGCCTGCCACATGTACTGTATACCAAGGTGGTTTCAAAATACAGAGAATCGTAACTAAGGCAGTTAACCACAGAACAATTCATTTTCAAGACAGGAAGCTACAAAGCGCTCCACATTCGCACGCACTTGTGCACCGGTATGTTTCCCGCAAAGTCCTGTGTTTTTTTACTGCTCCATTTATCATGAAATTTTTGGTGGCTAAGTATTATTGGATAAGTGGATGAATAAGCATTATTGGTATTTTCCAAAATTGTTTTCTTTTGTACAGCATGGTGACTTCATGGAAACAGAGAAGTGTTAAATTAACTGAAAAAAAATGTGTTAGTTTCAAAGCGGAGGACAGTATTATCACAACAACACACTTACGAACTCGGTAGACCACTGAAGGGCTGCTTATTTAAACCAAGGCGTGTAAAAAAGATTTTCCAGTATGTAGCAAGGCCTAAATAAACCATTTTAAATTAATCAGTTTTGAAACATGTTTATTGTTAACATGCATATCTTGACTACTCACTTCTAGACCCATATTATTTCAATATGTGAAATCTGGTTATTTTTTCCGTTTTATGGTAATAAATAACTAGAAACTCCAAGTCGTCATAGTGTCTTGGTAAATTCACCACTCTCCTGTCAGTAGATTATGGCATGCATATTTAACTCTTCCAGATCTGAGACAGATATCCACTGCAAACGCTTTATCAATCCGGAACTTATTCCTCAACACTAGGTGGCTCTATAAGCAAGATAATTATAATGAAATCAAATTGAACCACGCTTCCATGGACTTGTTACACTTACAAATGCATTATTATTGGTACAAATATTCGGTTCTAAATTATTCACGTGACATGTTAAGCCTGACAGATATATTTTTCTACAACTCTTGGGCAAAAACTCTGCAAATTGCTTTCACTTGCAAACACACATAAACGCATGAACTGAAATGCTAACTGATTTTTGTCACTAAATTACTGGCGTCGTTTTAAGAATATTGAGGACCAGGTTACTGAAAGACCGCACGTTTTGACTCATTGCGTCGAAGATTTGTGTCTTACTGAAATTTCCGCAGGAAACCCTCTAGACGGAAACCAAAAACAGATCCATGCATTAAAAAAACACGCAAACGTTTAGGTCAGTTAAGACGCGCATTGACGGTATTAACAGCAGTGTCCCGAGAGGAACATTTTTCTTTCTGATGGGGAAATTTGAGTTCGGTCTCAGCGAAAGTTACACAAGACGGCCAGTGAGGTTGAATATTAAGGGAAGGATGGAGGTCTTGGGGTGAGAGGAGTGGTATTCTTTGCAGTTTATTTCACCATGTCAGAAGTAATCAGCTAAAGGACTAGAAATAGCTGCCCCTGTGTCTCCAGCCACTTTACTGGGGCCTCCTGACCACCGATCCACTTGTGAGATGTCTAAACCAGGTCTCGCTCATCTTATTGTCACTTCAGAGCAGGGGCAGGTTGGCCCCGCCGACTGGATGAGATAATCGCTCTCCTCGAGGTGTCGGGGGTGGACCACCCACTCTGATGATTCAGACGGGAAATTCACAGCCACTTTATGACCCTCCGTAGCACTCCACTCCATAAAAGCTTGCAATTGTTTGCCCAGAACATACAGTACAGGTGCAAGCATCGTAAACACGAACGTGCAGTAGCGGAGGCTTCCCCTGTTTTAATGCACAGCAGAAGTCTGCCCTGTTTAATGGAGACAACCCTTGTGGTGCATAGCTGGAGGTTAACGCAACATCTGTAGGGGAAAGTGGACCAGGAAAATAGCGGTTTTGACAGACGTTTATCCGCCCTTAATTGTAGCTTTGGTGAAAACGTAGGAGTGACGGCTACGAAAAACCCGGCAGTCTTTAATAGAAAAGGAATACGTAAGATTGGTGACAGTTTAGTAGTGGGGCATATATTTTTACATTTCGGTTCATGAGCCATGCATTGATTAGCTGAGGAACAGTGATTTGGAGGGAAAAATATATAAATAATTTTTTCAGTTTTCACTACCAGAGTTTTACAGCAGAAAAAATATTTATTGAAGCTCATTAAATCAGCCACATTATACATCGTATTCAGTTCACACTGTGCAGCACAAGAACATGTCAAATTTTAAAAGCGCTGTACATTGATGTGTACAGGAGTACAATTGAACGGTACTTTGTTCATATGTATATTACTGTATTGCTGTACTTAAAAATAAATAAAAACAATAGCAGCTTTTTTTACGGAACTTGAGTCTATGGTAAATTATTGATTTTTGTGTGTAGCTTTAACACAGACAATGGAGTCATTATTCGGATGAAAATAATGTTTCTACAAGGAAAATTTGCTCACTCCCCTATTTAGCCGCATACACACTATATGGGGTTAATTTTCACATATCGTACAATTTTACAGGCCTGTTTGTAACACGTAAAGCATCCCATTTTATTTCTGTTCTTGACGCAACACATATGCTTGAATAATTTTTATTTCTATTTTTATTGCGCCGAGTGTATATATATGTTATTGTATTCAAGGTCTGGAAGTAAACGAACGCAAGAAAATTAATCAGAAACAGTTTTTATTACGGCCGTTATGGTGTGCGTTATAGTATAGCAGTACAGTAACATTTCCTGTGCTGATAAAGGGAAAACCCCTACTGGGTATATTACACGTTGCATTCTTACTTTTCAAACTGCAACTTAGTTTTTATATGGACCCTTTTATGAGGCTACTGCGTGCTGCATGGGATTTCTTTGAGGAAACACTCATAAAGCATGTTATATATGTTCATTTATTGCATACAGCAAGCATGCAATTGCACATAATGACCAGTAACGTGTTTAGGCACTGAATTCCTATGATAAAATATTGCCAGCTTTTGCGTGTGGTGGATGTTCCGTTTTCGTTTCCTTAATTAAGGTGGACGGATGGGGGCTCACTGCCGAGCAAGTCAGCCCACAACCCTTCCTCCCCCGCTGCCCTGCAAAAACTTTGTTCCCGACACTGACAGTGTTTCACATCAGCGAGGCCAGACCACCGGGATGCTGAAATGTACCTGAGAGGTCAGGGCCTCTAGGAGTGTCTGCATCGCTGATTTCTTATCTAGTCCTTCTCGGGTGTGTTTGGGGTCCTTACTGTGGAAGAGTTCACACCTTTCTACTGAAACACCTGTGGGAATGTGTGGAGAGTGGGGAAACTCTGAACCACTCCTCTTTCCCTCCCATACTGAAAGCTCTAGCCTCATTGCAGTCATTGTACAGAACAGCCTAAAAAGCTAGTGGGTTGCAATACTTTTGGGCTTGCAGCTGGCAGCCACTCTTGCAGCCAGCACACACCATGAGCCTAGGGGCGAATCAGGGGCCAGAGCAGCCGGTTTAAATACCACCTCGGCTTGCCCTCGGTGGGGCCTAAGCTTACAAGCCCTCTTAATCCCCCAGAGGTCAGAATCTGGAGAGTTAATATTTCCAGCTTCACACCCCCAGCATATCCAAAGCTGCCACTTTGTTCACTTCCTGTATCATATATGCTTGTTTACATGCCAGATATAAGGCAAGGTACAGCACATCGCAGCACCTGCGTTAATGAATGTTTAACTCATCAGCACAATTTTGTGAGAATGTTACTAAACGGACTTGAATGCAGTACATTTACGATAATTAAATACACTCCACTCCATAGCCATGGAGCTGTAAATGTTTTTATTAGAGAAGTTACAGCTCTGTAAGGGAGGCAGGATGTAAAAAAGAAAAAAAATGTTTAATGCTACATGAAGGAGGGAATGAGAGGTGGGTGAGGAGAGAGATGTAGACTATGGGATGTGCTGGTTTTTGGCGCCTGTCACTGGGCCAGGCCTCAGCAGTCGCCCTGATGCTGACCTGCACATCTGACAGTTAGCCTGATGCAGTTTGGATAGGACAGGACAGGACAGGATGTAGTTTTATTGTCATTTCAGTTGTATACAGTTAGTACAGTACACAGTGAAACTAAACAATGTTCCCCAGGACACCAGTTGCTACATAAAACAACACAAAAAGACAACACAAAGCTAAGAATATACAGGGTGCAAAAAAGACAGAAAGTAGTAAATAACATAATTAACTACTGCAGACTATATAGTGCAAACAACAGAACTAGTGCAAACAACAGGATGTAAACAAGGTGTGAACAACTGGGGCCCTGATTTTTTTTTCTTTTTTTTTTCATTCCCTGGATGGTGGATGAGAAGGAGGAGAAAGTCCTTTTAGAAACAGGCCATTTGCTTTGTGTTACTAGAGACCTCTGGGTGCATTCACCTGCGGGCGTCCTGAGAATGACGGAAAAGCAAAACACCATAGAGCCCTTTGAAGAGCGAAAACCAACACCTCTCACACTGTAGGGCAGACTGTCTACCCCTACCATCCAATCATTCACATGGACTCCTCAGTCCTAGAGTTAACTGAACGTTTAGTGTTACCCTGCAGGTGCTCTGAATGCTACTCAAACCAGAGTTTTTTGAGAATCAGGGAGTTAAGGAGATTGAACAGAGAGGAGTCATGCAGAGTTGCCATGGAATCAGCAGGCAAGACAACAAAGGCCAGACCAGGGAACAGCCCTGCTGTTGAGGAGGATTGCGTCTGCCGCTGTTACATAATGTAGAGCCGCTCATTTTGCCTGGAAGAGCCATTCAGTTCCAAAACATGTCAAGGTTTTTTTTTTTTTCGCTGTTTAGTTTACTTTACGTCCCCACCCCCTCCCTCTCGGGCAAAACCGATATTCAAGGTGAGGCTTGGCCCCCGGTGGGAGAGGGCAGCCCTCCAACAGTCAAGCGGAGGGCCAGGACGTGGAAGAGGATTTCCACCATGACCAGGCCAATCTGGGCAGGCACCAGCGGCTCTCTGGAGGGTTCCGTCTGTTTCCGAAGCCGCCCACGCCCCCACCCCCCCCCAGCAGGCGGTATAAAGCCCACCTCTGTGGACCATGCTGTGCGTCCTGAACCTCACACACTTCAGCGGGACTTTGTGTGTTGTTTGCCAGCTACCCTTGTTGACCAAATATGTCATTTCCAGTTAGTGAATTCAGTTCATTTTTCCCCTAACATCTTTATCTTTTAAATATTAAATGATAAAGTTGTGTTTTCAAAAATATAGGCTCCATTTCACTGAAAGGTTGATGTGTTTAATGTTTTTTTTCTGGTCCTCAATTCAGTTCACTGGATGTTAATTATACACAAACTGTTAAGTTCTTTACCATCCATCCATCCATCCATTATCTTAACCGCTTATTCCCGGTGAGGGTCGTGGGGAAACCTGGAGCCCATCCCAGAGCACATAGGGCGCAGGGCAGGGGACACCCAGGGCGGGGCGCCAACCCACCACAGGGCTAAGTTCTTTACCTTTTTTCCAAAATTTTACAGCATTGTAAAGTGACTGACAAAAAACTGAAAAAAATCCTGTACCTGAGGTCATGTGACTTTCTATTTCACAGTTGTTTTTTGCCGTTAATAAGATACACAGATACACAGAATAAGATACACAGTTAACCACCATTCTGATGACTGGTGGGGCTTATATATTCTCTACTGACAAATGACACAAAGCATAGGGTTGTCTTTTGAAACATTACAGCCCATTGGCCATAAGGTGTCTTGGAGACCTTGTGGTCTCTACGGTTACGCATTGTCTCATGCAACCCTGGGTCAAGGCAAGTTGCCCTCAGAAGGTGTGTCCTCCAGGGAGGGATTCTAAACAAAGGCACACACCAGTCATGTTCTAGTTATTATTTTGGGCCTTGTGTTTGAAGGGCCTTCAGAAAAAACTACAGATAAACTTTCTGGATCACATTAGTTTTCTAGCCTCGGGTTGCTTGACTTTTTACAACTTTAAGTAACCCTGCTATAGTTTTATAATTGCTATATATACAGTATACATATGTGGGTAGAAATGTATATGCATGTTATGTAAATTATTTAAATTATGTTATTTTATTCTTTGGCACAGATATATTTAAAGTCCAGTGTTACAACGTCATCTGTAACACATTAAATCAATTTTATAAGTTTAGCTACACATCAAGAGAGGTGAATATTCCAAAAAATAATTATTCTGACCTGTTAGCTTGTAGATGTCAACCTAAATTTTCCAATTGGACTCGGGTCAAGAACAACCCAGGCTGAGGTTTGGCAGCTGACTTAAAGAGGTCAGTTCATCTATGGAGAGTCAAAGAAGGAATTTGGTTCCGAAAAGGTGTGGAGCGTAGAGGCGGGCTCATCTACAGAATGACCAATGAGGTTTTAAAAAAACTGCCTCTTTAGACAGCTGCCATAACCATAAAAGGACACTGATTACTATAATGAATCCACATATCGAGTTTTGTGCTTCCGTGCATTTACTAGGCACAAGGAGTATTACACAGCATTTTCTGCTTAGATTTTTTTAAATCATACAGTGTGAGAGGAGCTTCTCACACATGATTCTTTTTGTGTTTTATGATCTTAATAGTGTTTTGGGGCTGTCCCTAGCACCCTGAGTAGTGAACAGGGGCGTTCAAGGGGCAAGACTACCTTGTCAGGGACCCAGCACTTCACAGATGCCCTTGTAGATATAACAATAATTAAATATAATTAAATTACAAAATAGTATATTTCAGGTTTTAACAAAGAAAACATATAAACAATGACCTGACCATTATCATAATTATCAAAGACCTAGCAATGTATAACTAACAATGTATCCCCCCCATCCCCGGCACAGAATGGATTAATCCAAATGCATCAAATCTATTTCATTAAAACTGAAACTGAGAGTAACTACTAAGGCTTAAGTGTATTACTACATTGTAGTGTAGGCTCTTTGTAACATTGGAGGGTGGTGATTGTAAAAGGGGTGGTTGTGTAGTGATGCTTTTAGTAGCAAACAGTACTGTGGCTTTGTGAAGGACCTCCCCTGCCACGGCAATGTTTGAAAACTAGAACCTGAAGCAGGGATCTGTGACGGATTATTGTGGAACATTAGCGGGTCAAGCACTTGCCAGCCAGGCAACACTTCAGCCACTTGGTGCGTCAGTGGATAACTCCTCAGCAGGTACGAGGTCAGCGGCAGCCCGAGGCTCCCTCATAATGGGGTCGGGACCTTGAAAGGCACCTCCCTCCCTCCCCCAGCTGGTCTCAGGTGCATGTGAACAAAAAGAACCCTGTGGGAGGGCTTCAACTGCCCAGGTGGTCCTTGGAGAAACATACAAACAGCTCAGGTCGATAGCTTACCTGCAGTAGTGGGGGCGGGGCGGGGGGGCAAACGCATCACTCTCCATGCTTGCAGCTACATCTCTGTTCAAGCAGTGCTGAATTCACCAACACTGTACTCCCTCATTTTTTCATTTCAGGACGTCTTCACTTTCTACAAAGACAGTTCCTGCCATTTATAACTCTACTTTTTGATGGTTGGCACTAACCCCCCCCAACCCCACCACCAGTCTTTCCTCTTTCTCATAGAACCCTTAACCGATACATATGCTCGAGAAAAATTAGGAATCGTGTACACAGAAAAAAATCACAACTGGGAAGTCTGCTATGTCACTTTCTCTAATATGAATAGGTACGTCACGTGAAATGCAGGCTTTCTTATGTGCAATAAACACTTTCTCATTATGTTTTTAAGTACAACATATTTCAGTAATGTAGGGTGATTATGATACGCTGGATGTACTCACTGTGGACATTACAGCCAGATGTGAAATATACCTCTGTCATATCTGAAACTTCTGTAAAGTGCTATGAGGCACCTTGTTGTGAAAGGCACTATATAAAAATAAATTAAACTGAATACTTGTGGATTATTACGTGTTTTTTGCGGTCTCTTTATATAGGTCTTTATTATTGTTGTTTTAACTAGAAGAATATTTGTAAAATTCTGTTGAGCTGGTCAGTGAAAACAGAAATTTTTTTCTTTGTACTTTTGTTAAATAAAGGTGCAAGACAACTGACAAATCGGTTTCTTTGATTTTTAGAAAATATCCCAACTTTTCTATAAATGGGATTTATATTTAATGCACTGTCAAAGGGTACACGAATTGAAATTTCATTGTATGTTGTTTATGCAATTACAATCTTCTTTTTTTAACAGATTTCCTTCCTTAATTACCTTGGACTGTGTTTAGTGTGCTCTTCTTAGCACTAAAAGCTGAAAAGGGGTACTTAAGAATTCCCAAATGATGGATTTCACATTTTACCCTGTTATAAAGTTTGGAATTTACAGAACCAATTAAGGTTTTGCACCTTTCTCAAAGGTACAACCGTAATGTCCCCTGAGGGATTAGACCTGGTTGGACAACCATCTGGCAGGGCCACTTACTAGAGACCTCACTGCAGGTTCTCCACAAATCCACAGACCACCTCAATATTCTTACGTTGAATTAATCAGTGTCGGGATGTGACTCTGAGCATGTTAAAACAATCCGTAAATCCCACGTTAATTTTGACGCGTTCGGGATATCGAGCGTAGAGCCAGTGAGTGAGATCATCACTAAAGTGATACGGCGCCTGTAGCTGTTCAAAGAAAGACGATTGTGTAACTTTGTTTGACATTTCCACCAAACCGTTTATTTCGGTGAAAATTAGGTGCGTATTAACTACAAACACTGTGTAGATCTTAACAGTACGAACACGCAGGACAGTGTACGATCACGTGATTTCCGTCTATCGACTGTTAGGTATCAGCGTGACTACACGGGAATTACAAGTACTGTATTGTTCGGGAACAGGTTTGCTAAAATTGCTTTTTTAACGCTATACAAAACCCTGTAACTTAGATGCAGTACAACAGAACTGTAAAGAGCTGATTCAAAAGTCGACTGACTTGAATCTTTTTTGCAATCTCATTTTAACTTGTAAGCATCGTACTAATGAACACATCTTGCTAATGAATGTAAAATTCATCCTAAAGAACAAATGCATTTCACATAACAGAAAATGATAAGGGCTCACGAGTAGAAGAAAGCAGGAAACATTATAGTCTACCTGAGCGAGCTTGCATGTGTCATTTCCTAACGCATATATTGTACTTTAGTAGCGTTTCAGTAGTACACGTGCGCATATGACAGCCGTATTATTTCCTTAGATTTTTTAAAATTCGTGAAATTTTGCAGCAGTTTAAAAAAAAAAACTATTTGCACGACTGACTGATTTCACGATCGACACTTGTATTTAGAAAAATGTAGTGGTCATCTGTTTTATCTTGAGACAACGAAAGAAACTCAAACTATGATATGGACGCAGTACTGCAGTACAAAAAAAAAAAAAAACATTAAAAAGCACATGTTTAAAAAGCAGAAAAAAAACCATAGCAAACGCAGGGGATTCACTAAAAACAGCATGCTAAAGTAACACAGTTGCAGACCTGACACTATGAAGGTTTTTAAAACCAAGGGTTAGTTCATTACAGCTGTTAAAACACAGGGTCGGCAAACAACCCGTGACTAAGAAAAAACACACACACAGATCGCTCCGGCAGCATGTGTTAACTTAATGTGCGCAGCGCTGTCGCGCTCCGTCCTGACTCATGCCGGAGACAGCAGGTAGGACAGTGCGCTGGAACAGGTGGCTGCACTGGGAAAGCGGACACTCGCATGTGTTGTTTTGTCTAAGCGACGCTTGGACATCTAAACCAGGTCCGACCACTGAAGCCAAAGCCCGTAAAAAACAAGCCTCAGAGACGTATGACTCACTGTGAAAAATTAACATTTAATGGCACGCCATATCGCCATTCAAACCACGCAACACAGCTGTAATAAATTCCTAAACAACGTTGTGATGAAGAGTTCTTGTAAAAGCATAAGCCTAGCGAAATGTATCACCCTTGGAACCTCCCCTTATGTTAGAGATTTCTTCCAAAGATCAGACTCTGCACTGCCCGTGTTTTCTAACAGCACTGATGTCATATTTATATTTTGCTGTCTCCCCAGTGTTGACAGGGCCGCACTGCTTACACTCGCTATATACAGAGTGGGTTTTGAGGAATGTCATTCTAATAGCTAATATGAGGGAAATAAAAAGGACAAAGAAGTCATCTGTCTGGGTTGATGTTGCCCCAGTAACCATAAAACGCGCCGTGCATGACTCGAGTTGTTTACCTACATTTCCTCCGCAGACAGAGCAGTGTCACGTGTCATTGCGTGTTACGAACAATGCGTAAATTCTAACACTTTCCAAACAGAAATCTCACTTAACTGCAGCTGTGGATTTTATACCATGGGACAAAGATGCAGGGTCTACTTGTGGAATACTCTCTATATACGTTTAGAAAAAAAAACTTGGTGCATGTTGATCTGAAGAAGCTTTTTGTCGGGTTGAGTTTCGAGTTTATACTTTGGGTAGAATGTTCCAAGTTTAATAAACATTTTTTTTTCTGTCTGAAATTTGTTGCACGTTAAAAAGGACTGAAATTTAAAATGTTTATCTCAACTAAGGAAACATTAAGCCATAACACAAAGTAATAGATAAAATGTAATTTTCCATGGTGAAGGTACTACATAACATTTTGTACCACGGAAAAAAAAAAGATTTGGGATTGATGTGTAGTAGTAAAGTGCTGAATTAGGTTCTTGTTCTAATTAATCCTTATTTGGCTACTGGCTTTAGTGCAGAGCCCAGCCATAGTTGACATTTTTTGTGGTGAGGTCATTAAACCCACTTGTAGCTCCCTTTCTGTGGTCACTGGGGGTCGTGATCCCATGCCTTAGACTGAATAAATCATAAAGTGGGCCGGGACCACACAAGAAGCTCAGGGCTCCCGCCACAACCCCAGACTGTGTTATTTTTCTCAGAGGAGACACCAGAGGAGCGAGGGGGGGAGAGAGAGAGGGAAAAAGGGGGGGGGGGAACGAGGGAGAGAATGAAAAAACGGACTACCTTTGATAAGCCCGACCGAAAAACACATTTTCAAACATTCGTCTGGCATGGCTTCAAACTAAGCAAGGGTGTCCCGGTCCAGTTCAAGCACTTAGTCGGTAACGGACAGCAGCGTTTCATAAGCAAACGGTCTGCAAGCGGCAGAGAAGGATCGCCAAGGCCGCTGTGTGTGGCACGAGATGGCGAGTTTTGGCTCGATAAACTGCCAAGGGAGAGCGAAGGAGGGAGACCGAAGACGTCCAGAGGCAGTGTGGGATTGCATGGAGGAAGCCGCAGTGTCCATCACTGGGGCCTGTGTGGAGGCATTCCGCAAAGCCCCCCTCCCATCGCCCTGCCCCGACAGTAGTGGTCCCTCTGATGAGGGAGAAGGCTTGGCTGGCCCAGGTGTGGGGGAGCGGGAGAGACACACAGTAAGGCTCAGACGA
Source organism: Chitala chitala (assembly GCA_025773905.1). Taxonomy (NCBI): domain Eukaryota; kingdom Metazoa; phylum Chordata; class Actinopteri; order Osteoglossiformes; family Notopteridae; genus Chitala; species Chitala chitala. Next base: position 14,141 of record JABJVR010032870.1, read on the forward strand.
GCTCCACTCCCCGGATAAAGAGCACGCTGTCCTTCAACTTTCATCCAACCAAACTGTCACCATATGGGAAATGTAGCATAAAATGTACCAACCTGTGAAACACTCACTTCTTGTTTTCTTATGAAACACTAAAAATTCCCCCAAAAACAACCTGAATTTCCAAATTACGGCTACATTTATTACATGTATATTAAGAGATTATGCATGTTGGGGAAAGACAGTAAAATCCACCGCAGAACTGGCTGTTGTTTAACCTCACTTGCCACACTGCAGTGAATAACGTCGCCTGTGATGAAACTGAACTGCTGGCTCTATGATCTTCTGTGAACCTGACCCCTCACTATTAGGCCACAGTGGACAAGCACACACACAGACAAACACACCTATTTTATGAAGGCCTGTGATTTGGAAGATTGCAGCAGTTTCGGAATATGACAAAGATATAGTACAGTATTTGGTTTTGAGCACTTAGGTATTATATACCTGTTTTTTTTTCAGAATCATAAGATTTTTAACTTTCAGGGCATAAACAAACACAACAAAAAGAGATAATGAATTGTTATTAATATAATTAATGTCTACTTCTATAGCTCTGTACTAACAGTCAGTGTAGAATTGTACATGCAAAATTGTCATGTTACAGGACAGAAATTATTGTAAATTTAACGATTTTCTACTTGTTCTTCCACAGATAAACCTGCCTTTTCTGATGGTCATTTCATAAGACAACGCACGCACGCACGCACGCAACATGGCCACAAAGTGTAGTCACACGCGTCACAATGACAAACGCTCGCAGCAGTGCCAGAAAGGCAGCGGGAAAGGATAGCGAAGGAAATGCGATCCCCTAGCTCCGGGCGAGTGGTCGGATCCTCTTGACCCAGGTTCTCTGCGGCTCTAATGGTGTCATCTGAACCTGTTCTGGTAACAGCAACCGCAGCGCTGAGTGCGTGACATGCGCTGCTTTGACTCGCGCGGAGCCACGACACTTTGATTTATGAGCGGGATTATCGCTTTAAAGTGGCCGTACACTCACGCCGCTGGTTTCATTAAACATCGCCCAACGAGGACCTTTTCAACAGCAGCGTGTGAAATGTTAAACGCGTACATTCAGGAAAGCCTTTGAGCCAAATAATGCCAACAGGGGTCAATCTACAGAAAACCCAAGGAGTAAAACCAACTGGTTTAGAAAGTAAATTTAGTCTGGAGTTTGATGTTCCCACAAGTTTTTTTTTTTCTAGTGTTGGTGATTATGGGTTTCTGAAGCACGGATCTATGTTTACGCTCCTAATTATCACGTCTCTTGGGAATTTTTATGCATCACAGCGGCAGAAAGTGTTTCAAAGCGGATTCACATTTTAGCCAAGTTATTATTATTATTATTATTATTATTATTATTATTGTATACTAATATGAGGGAAATAAAAAGGACAAAGAAGTCATATTTAGTCATTATTAAGAACTTCCAGGTTCTATTACATGTACTGTAAATTAGACACATGTCAAGTTCATTGACTGTAGCTGAAAAGTGTAGTGCAATGACAAATAGACGCTGTTTGTTTTTACTGCAGTGATTGATTTCAAAAACAATTTACTCCATTAATAGATGTGTCCAACATTCAGCAGTATTCACATCAGTTGTTACGTATCATATTATTGGGCTTCAGGGTTTCCTGGTTTTGTGAATTTCGTTTGTTCCTTGTTTGCCGGCCTGCATGACGTTCCTCTGATTGCGCATTTGTGCTTCAGTTGACAACTCGCACGTGCAATAGCTGAGTCACGTGCGTCACACGGTTTAATAATTACAGCCGCGTGCAATGATTGCACCGCCAACACATTCGTTACATGAATACAGTTCTATACTTAGCTCCAGATCTCATATTTGCTCCCTGCAAGACTAGTACAGATTATTAAAACGGCCCAAAAAAAAATGCTTTCTGCAGCGAATACCTGCACGGGCTAATTTACAGTAACGGCAATACGAATATTCGTCAAGCTGCAGTTGACGGGGTTCTGTTCTGCCTCGGCCTTTGTCGGCCGCTTGCGGTGTTTCGTGGGTTGTCGTTAACCTGCACTGTGTCCAATTAAAAAATCAAACAAAGGCTGTAACGCTTGACCTTCCTTTCTTAAACCCACTCCTGACGTCAGACCTCCGTTTCTGTTTACTTCATAGCCTGTCTTTCTGTGATTAATAAATTCAATCTTTTGCCTTGGGGTTTTAACGCATCCGTTTGTTTAGGTTGGAGCTCAGAATATAATCTGCAAAACCCAAACATGCCAAGCGTGTTACTGCATTATTTATTTGCACAGATGCCCATCTAGTTACAAAGTATGTGTAAAGTGAGCTGCACTGTTTGAAATAGCAGTTTTAATACACAACCAAGTAGACGTATTACTCAGGAGCCACACAGAAATAAGACAGTTGAAGAGCAAATTGATGTGATAAGTAAACGAACTTGAACAGTCAATGTCATCTATTGGAAATTTATAACTTTAAGATTTATATTTATTTATTTGTACCAATGCTTAAGAATTTGTGTACCTACAAAATATATAAATATATATATATATATATATATATATATATATATGTATATTGTAAGTACACAAATTCTTAAGCTTTTCAGCCTCGTGTCATTGAAAAACTGACGTTTGCAATTCTAGACGTTTGCTAGAATGTAAGATCCTTGAACCTAGTTCGTTTTGAGATCATTCAGCATATTATTGCCACGAGCGACGAAAGCATCCGCGCTTTGGCTGAAATGCTGCAGGAAGGTCTAATTGTGCCATTATCTGATTTGAACTGTGAAGAAACTGATGGAGGGACTGGCAAGAACGTCCGCACCTGTGCTAAACTGGAACCCTAAGCACCTGCTTTCGTAATATGAGTTTCTGCAGCTGTGAAAACAAATCAGCTTTAAGCCACAAGCATCCCTAGGCAATAGGAAGTACAGGGCACGGACCAAACATCTGGGAATGGCCCTTAACACTCCATGGAATTGGCTGCCCTCACATCCTCCGTGCTCTGCTAATCAATTAAAACCATCAATGGAGATAAAAGTCATAAAAGTATAGAAAACAAAAAGCCAGTGACAGAACAATTCCAGTCATTAACATAACAGGAGAGTTTCCTTGTTACGCTTCAAATTGATAATATATGCCGCCATTTTAACTGAGACTACTTTCAGCAGCATTGCTTTCCAAATAATTTTTTTTTTTTACATAAAGCAATACATTCTTAGTTAAAACTGAACTGGTGTGTGCTACGTTTATTACTAAAGGAGGAAATGCTTTTGTATCAAAAGGAAATATTGTTTAACCAATCAGTTTTCTGTTAAATGGTTTCAACTGTCCTATTCAAGCAGTGCAAGTTTAAGGTTTAACAGCAGTGGCACAATTGTGCGCGTGCGTCTGGGCGGTAGGTAGAGGGCATCGCTCAAAATGCCCTTAGATTCAAAAAGGGGCTTGGTTTTGTCTGTTGGAAGGTTTGGTCAGGGCTCCTTTGTGGTTTCCCTGAGAAACCTCCTCCAGGAACACCTACGAAGCCTTTCTCTTTCCACTTTTCATGGTATTACCAATTTTCATGGATTTTATCACAAAGAGCAACTTGAAGGGCTGCTTTTCACGCTGCCTTAGAACCGTAATAAATTTTGATGAAAAACCTCCCAGCTCTGCCGACCACAATTTCTTCTCTCTCTCTCTCTTTTTGTTACAGCCCAAAGCTAGATGCATTATTGCAAGTGCAGAAGGTTATATACAGAGTGCTTCTGGCATCTTCACAACGCATTCTTCTCTCTTACCGTTACATGACTTTTTCTCTTGCTGCTGTTATCAGAAATGCATCATTGCATCACTTATAGGACATGAATTCTCAACAGCTGGCGAGTAAAACGCCTCTGATTACAAACAGTGAAACTACCTGGGAAAAATTTACTAAACCTCACAATGAAGGCAAAAATTAGTGGGAAAACTAACTAAAAGTGATTCTGCTTGGTTTGGCGACCAAAAACTGTAAATATCAAACCATGACAGCAGGCCAGTGTTCCAGTACTTTGGTGGTTGTGTTTACCTGTCTTGAGCAATTAAACACCAAAACACTGTCACCAACAGATGCAATTAGCTCAAAAATAAACTTGTAGAGCCATCATTCACAGAACATGACATAAATCATTTGTAAATATCACTCCGTTTAAGTATAATAGAAAACTACGGAAGAGCCTGTTTATGTTGGCTACCAGTGTAAGTGCATAACTTGTTGCCTAATCTAAGTGAGGTCAAGGTTTGATGGCAAACAAAGAGTCGTCTCCTCTTGATAACTTATGTCCTGGTCTTGTTTATGCAAGTTGTCTCACCGCTCTGTTATGGGAGGGAACCGGCAGCGGGGGCAGAGTGACGGCTCGTGACACCTTCCTTCCAGAGAAGGAGAACATCTCTGTGCTATCATGTCGGGCCAGGGACTCAGCAACCTTGTAAATTACTCCTATTCTGTCGCAGGGTGCACTTTGGCTGTGGAAAAAAAACTACGAGTTTGGAGAATCCTGTCACTGGGCAGAAGGGGGGGTGTAAATGAAGGGATATGTATTTACAGAAATAACATCATCAGTCCGTCATGTGTGTTTTTGATAAATTGCAGGTCCCCTTGAGCGATCTGAACCAATTAAATTATCTCGGTATAACTTAAAGCCAAAGATGCTAGAATAAACCATCTGAAAGACAAGGGAACCCTGCTAAACAACGTTAAGGCAAGGGGAACATTAATTAATTTTCCAAACTGCTTATCCTGTGAAGTGTTGTAGGAAGCCTGGAGCCCAACCCAGGAGACACAGGTCAGGGGACACCCAGGGTAGGGTGCCAATCCACTACAGGGCACACACACACTATGGGCAATTTGGAGATGCCAGTCAACCTAACCTGCATGTCTTTGGACTGTGGGAGGAAACCAGAGAACCCAGAGAAAAACCCACCAAGCACAGGGAGAACATGCAAACTCCACACACACAGACCCAAGGCAGGAGTCAATCCCCAGGCCTGGAGGTGCGAGATGACAGTGCTAACGACCATGCCACTGTGCTACCCGAAATTACTATAAATTAGTCATCCATTGCAATATTACTTAAATGAAAGTATGAAAGTATCTGTTATTAAGTACCAAAAGTATTTGAAGAAATGCTGTTGTGAATTTTAAGAAATTCAAATTTTTATTTTGTACTGCCATATTTTCCAAATTATTTATTGCGCCACCTGAAATTAAAAGAAAAAATGTGTTTTTTGAGGTTTGACTGGGAGTTTTTCAGTCCCAGAATTTCAGTGCTTTGTGCACAGGAGGCACTTCACTCGATATGACGAATACTTCACACACAGAAAGGAGAATATGGTCTTGGGAGGTCTGACTCATTTAAAGCAGGAGGTGTTGTTGAAGTTATGCTAGCAGACATAACAGGTGTTGGGACAGCATCACTGCTGCTAGAGGAGGATGCTGCTGCTTTGAGAGGGTTTTTTTGTAATAAGTAACAAAAACACCATGTGGGAAATGTATTAATGTGTGTATTTTATTTAAGAAAAGTAGTGGTGCAAAAGTAAAAGTAAGTAAAAGTTGACAGAATTTGACTCAAGTAACTCAAGTAAAACTCAAGTAGAGTACAGATACTCCAAAAAAGTACTTAAGTTTTGTAATGAAGTACTATGACTTTATTACATTACACCACTGGCTTTTACACACACACCTTAAATGCTATTGTCATGACAACAGGCAGAGCTCAACGAGTCAGGAGAGGTCTAAGTGCACAGACATTTAAAGAAATAAAGTAACCAAAACATAAATAATAAAAAACAACAAAACTACAAAAGCAAGGGTATGAATAAGCAAAAGGAGATACAGACAAAAAGACAAAACCAACCAGAATACGGAAGATAATAATGAGAGATACAAAAACACAAATAAACAGGGCCAAGTGACTCCCATAACAAAGTGAGAACACCAAACCTAAAGTGTGCCAAACAGCAAATAACTGAAAGATTGGAAAACTCAAAGTCAACAAACAGGAAATGAGGAAATGGGGCTAGGTAGGGAGGGGGCATGGCCACAAAACAGGCACATCTCAGGCAAGCTGTGAAAGCCATTGACATATTCAATCAAAATCTTGAAATTTCATGGAATTGTTGCAAGAAATGACAGTTAACAAGGTGTAAACAGCGTGCAAATTAATTGCACTTTATGGAGCAAGTTGGGTTAGTTACGTATTCAGTAACTGTCAGAAGTGGGATTTTTTATGGCGTTCCTTCCCTATAAAGTTCCCTCACAACGGTGAGATGGAATGAGTAAGGCAGGCTCCAGCAGGTGAGCTGTTTTGCTTTTTGCCCATAATTGCATCATTTAGACGAATACCAGCTCACCACAGAAATAAATATAGACAAGAATAAAGATACACCGCCTGTAATTTAAATGAAATTAACAGAAATATGTGGTGAAGAAACCCACAGAACAAATTGTGCTGTTTAATCCTACTGGAAACATTTATAGATAATTAGATTGAAAAAAATATGTTTACATCTGTGCTTTAGCCCCCTACAAAGAATGCATCTTGGATTAACAACATGATTAAATTCAGATGTTAAAAATGAATACTCCGCCAAACAAGCCAATTAAAAAAAATTCTTTTTATCTTTTAAATACCAAGAAGTTATTTAATATTTATTTTAAGCAAGGATTAATTTTACCAAATGCAGCCTCTTTTCGTGCCTTTCGTGTTTGGCTGCAACAAAAATCTCTCAACACATGCTTCAGAATTTTATTTTTATTTTTTTGAATGCCTGAAATAGTTCAGGGTGAGGGTCTGGTAGGGGTAGGAATGAAAACACAGAAAACCAGACTATGGAGAAAATACAGTATTTATTTATTGATTATAGAATCAAAGTGGCGGAACTGCTATCATTGAGAGCTGTGTTGTCTTTCAGTACAGGTTTCATTTGCAAGTGGCAAAGATCTTTCCAGTTATATGCCTAAATTTGCAAGTTAACAACTACCAATGATGCATGTGTTTTGTGAAATGTACAAGAACGTGCAGTGTGTTCTTAAACAAACCCAGCCTGTACTCAGTACGTTACAGTGCTTGGGTCTTTCTGCTAAGGTAAATGGTCATCCCTCGCAAATCATCTGCTAACCAAACTACCATTAAGAAAAATTAACTGCCCTAATATTTTCTTGATTGAAGGGTAAGCGGCAGCCTCTCTCAGCTTTCTCCTGTGGTTTAAAAACACCGTTTATTCCTTCCACACAAATTCACAAGTTGCCCATTTTTGTGTAAACCCACTACACTTCCGCTCCCTGGGTCACCGTCCCATTAACGGTGTAGTTTGGTAGGCCAGGCGCCCATATGAGGGGGGTGGTTGTGGGGGGGGGGGGTACGTGGTCGGTCTCCGGAGACAGCAACTACTTGTCCTGCCACCGGCGGACAGCCCTGGGTGGTTCCTGTTTTTCATTCAGTGTGTAAATTAGCCAAGCAGAGTGTAGGAACAATCCAGGGTGGCACAGCCATGAAGGGGGAGGGGGGCAGCCAGTGTGGTCTGATGGTTAGAGCCAGTGATTTAAAGGCTGTGATTCCTGGGCAGAGAGCCCAGGCCAGCCAACGCTTCGCTGGACAGACACGGACTACGTCTCCAACGTTCCCACCTAGGCCTAGATACGCCTACAACAGGTGGTCACGTTTCTTTGACTCGTTATTTTATTTTTCCCTGAAGGGTGTCCAGAGGGAAATGCTGTTTAACCTGTACGTAACAGAACAAGGGAGCTGGATCTCGGTGCTGTTGTCCAGCTGGTGTAAAGGCATCATTTATTGCCTTGGCAAACGCTTTAGAATTTTGTACACTATACAAAAGCAGTCGTATTATTTTCAACAGCAAATATTTTTTAGTGCAAACATTAAAATTAAATGTTTTATGTGGTGTTGTAAAATAGTACAACATAATGACACAGTTACTGTAAAATGTTCTTTCTCTCTCTCTCTCTCTCAAACCGTCTGTCATTGCTTAAATATTTTATTGAAGGTATCTGCTGAGCCCTTTGGAGTTTATGAAGTGGGGAAAGTTAGAGCCTGGATGAACAGATTGTCAGCAATAATGACATAAACGTGTGGAAAAGATTTTGAATTCTCACACAAATACTGGACCATTTCAAGAACAACTCGCTAAAGACAAGATTTCACTTAATGACACGTGGACTTGGAGGGAAAAAAAACGCGGTTTCAGATACGGACAAAATTGGCAATCATATTACTGTATTTCCACTTTTTTTTTGCGTAACGGCAATTCATAATATCAAGAAAATTCACAACAGAATTAACAACTTAATAAGTAATATATATATATATATATATTACTCATTATAACAACTATAAATAAGTGGTAAATATGAACTACATTCATAGCGTCTGTATAGGTCCGTAAACACTGTTTCCTATAGTTCCTTTTGTAAAGTACAGGAAATGAAACTAAACCTGGCTGTAACAAAATTTAACATAGTGAAGGAAACAAACCCTTTTATTTCAGCCTTTTCTTACTATCAACATAAATTGGACATTGGATCTAGAACATTTTATACTTCTGCCTTTATCTCTAAAAAATTGTTATTGTGTGTATTGGAACAATTTATTCCACAACCATCTTTGCAATATCCATTGAAAACAACTGTATTTAATACTATCGTTAATAACAGCATTTTCGTGGCGATTTAATTTTCCAAGAATTACTTTTCGACATCAGCAGATTTGCACCATAGAAACATTACACCTTTAAGCACTGGTCCATGCCAAGCTTTTAACGGCATTCTGACGCAAAGCGTGAATCCAGACGTCAGTGGAAATGTTGCAACCGTGGCGGACCACCTGTCCCATCACCCACTCCACACCTTGTGCTCAGGTTCCAATTGTGTTAAACGTCACGTGATGAAAACATCGAAACGGCTGATATTGTTTTGTCACTGGTTGACACTAAAAGGTGAATAGAAAAAACTGATGTCACGTTAGTGATAAATACACATCCACGCACACACGTTTGGAGACAAAGTTCTGATTTCAATTTCACTAAGGTGATTTTAAAGTTTCACTGACATCACGAACTACAAAGACTTCTGTTATTACCGGTTACATCCTGTGATTCTTAAACGTAAAGCCGTATACTTGCACGTGGGTTATCACATACTAATATTTCTGTTTTCATGGCAACTTTTACCAAAACATCAAGAGGGAAACCGGATTGTTTATTTAAGACATTGCTGAACATGGAAATTTGTATTGCTTGCTCCCCCCCACACACACACACACAAATTAAAACCACGTTTGATTTGTCAACAGAGACCTACCGTTCTGACAGGTTCTCCTTCCCCTAAATTTGCATGCGAGTGCTCGTGGGGAGGCGACCAGCTCGGGTGTACTGGTGTGGAGTCACGTCACTTGGCTCGTTTGCTTCTCGTAGCGCGCTGGTTGAAAAGAATTGAAAAGGGCGAATGAAACTTAAGCGTTCCCGAAGATCCAGAAAGAGTCGACTTACAACTTCTTTTTTTATCGATCTCACCAACCACTGTACAGTAAACCAGTTTAAACTATGCGCAAACTATAGGGTGAAAAGTAACATCAATACACTGGCTTCGTTTTAATATCTGTATATACACGAATATGAGCTATTTTTGTTGGAATTTATACTGCATTGTAGACAATACATTTTAATCTTATTTTAAATGACCACGTTTTTGGAATGGTATTGCTTGTTTTTGATTTTGTTACCTCCGTTTTGGCACGTAATTCTATTTTACATTATTCTTCTGGAAATACCATATTAAGCTAATTATTTACAAATCGACTTATTCTAGTGTTTTGATTATTATAATTTTATTTTGCCTTTGATCATTGGAGGACCAGCCATCTAAAGATGAAGCTTTTCAAGTGCATGTTGATGCTTGCTGTTGGGATGAACGTATGGGAATATAGTGATGCAAAATTTGACGAAAAGCGCGAACTAACTCCTAGGAGGAGGAGATGTTACGATGGAAGCTTTCCGAAGCGGCTAAAAAAAAGGGAGCGAGGTTCATCTCTGGACAGCGGCAGCGTGGACACTTGTCACAAGTTGTATCCACGCGTGTCTTGTTGTCCTTCGAAAATGACTGCCTTTCAGGTATTGCACAGGAAAGATGACATGGTACGTCAAGTTTCTCTTAAAGTGTTTTTGACGCCTACAACCTTAGAGTTAAATGTCACGTAACATTTAGGTTGTGTTGATGCAAATTTACATGAATTTGGTGTATCTCCATTAATTATGTAACCGATATTTAGCATGGGTTTGGTTTTCTCTGTATCCACGAGAAACACATTTACACAGAAAAATATCTACGGATGGAAGCAATGCAGATGTTCAGTATGAAGATATGTGACAATTTGTGTATGACATTAGCGTTAATATGTTACCATGGTTATCATCACTATTTATACTTACTCGACACATTATAAAGTTAAACAAGCACACTAGAAATGGAATCCACATTGCTTCTATTACCAGACGCTCGAAAGTGGTTAAATATTGATTGAAAAAATTATATATATATAATGTGCAAAAATGGGATGCAAGTACACAAGGATGCACGACAAATATCCATCTTTCATTTCTGCAACACGTGTTATCAAAACATTAAATTTTAATCGTGCGTCGCTTGACACTGAATTTTACGATTTCTTGCAAAATCGTGACGAATGATTGTACGTTTCTGCACAGTGCGTATTTCTCGCAGACCACGTGCAGAGTTAAATATTTAGTTGTATAAGTTTCAACCATTTGTGAAGCTAAGGACAAAAACAGATAAGGTCTGTCCCCACCCCCTCGGCTCTGCTTAGGGCAAACGAATAACGACAAGCGTGTGCGAGTACCTTGTTTTACTCGAGTGTGATACCAGAGCTCATTGTAGTTTACACTCGCACCTCTGCCCGGAGGGTGATTCATGTAAAACTCACCTTACGTTTCTTGTCTGATGCAAAGGAATGTTCTCCGGCATTTCTTGAGACGATGTATGGGGGAGAATCGGGAGAAGAAGACAATATAACATTTTTACTTTATATAAAAGATTTATTTGATTCACTGATATATTATCACGTATTGTGTGCAAATTGCAAAACTTTAAATGTTTAACACCATCACGGCAGACGTCTGAAGAGTTACTGAATGTTTAATATGTTGTTTAACTATTACTAGAATTTTTCTGGTTTTTCTTATTGAGAATGCAATGCAATAGCGGACACTGATCAAGCCAACATTAACTTGTATGTTGGTAAGATGTATATTGCCATTCATGTTTGATGAGCCTCCAGATTCGCTGCACGCGTTTGCTATGCATTAATATCGGTCTGAGAACTGCTGAACATTACAGACTCCAAAGTTGCTTTTGGCACTAGAGATAATTTATCCATAATTTACTACACGAGTTGTACACAAACGTAAATCTCTGAAAAACATTGATTTCATAAATCCGCGTTTCTGCGCAGGGATTTCCTTTGTTATGAAGATTTCTCAAGATGTATTACAGTAAAATACAAACAATTTAACATTATGTTAGCTTAATGGCGGTGTATATTTCTTGCAATTAGAAGATTGTTTTTTTTTCACTCATAAAAAAACAATTAAAAGTACATTTTGTTTTCATATCAGAACGTAATTCACTGTTTTCTCCTTAACTGCACAGTTTTACACGAGTTTTTTAGCACTGGAGAGCACTGAGGTGAACATCTCCATGGAAACTGGAGAATAAAAACACACAGGTGTCCGATCCTGGTCAGTATCATGATAGACCTGGAGTCTGTTCCAACAACATATGGCCCCATTACTGCTGTAGACACAGAAAAATTTGCACTCTGTACAGTGAACTCCTGGCAGTCAGTTCAGAGTAGGGGCATACGCAGGACAGCAAATTACGATTGGCCCTTGGGAACTGTCATTCAGTTAAGCTGTGGACTGTTCATTTCATAACAGAACCTTCAGCTCTCTATCCAATGAGGTTAAAGTAACAGATAGGTGCACTGAGTTATATCCTGGCTTCCAGCTATACTCCGAAATTGCTCTGTGTTCTTTTACTGTAAATGACATACTGTGTAAAGCATATGGGAATCCCACGAGAATATACATTTTAAATTTAATACAGGCATTAAATTTTGATTTTAGCAAAGCTCGTTTTTGGCATCTATACGCATAGGTGCTGTTCTCTTACTTCAGACCCACAGACAGCAATATTTGTGCCGTATTTGAACTGATGATGTGTCATGCCGCAAAGTAATAGTCGTTTCGAAAATTTCTTCAGCACGACACTGTAAAACAGCATACCTGTATGTAACTGTGCAAACACCCATACTCCTGTTCACCTCAAATCTCAGTGTGTTTTCAGTGTGAACTGCATGAGTAACCTGTTGCCACACAGGCCTCGTGCTGCTCACTTTGGTCTTTTTTGATTGGCAGTATTTTTCTCTAAATCTCTGCTCCTAGAACCAATGGCTAAACAGAGACCTGTGTGTCACCTGTTCCGACTCCGCCAGGTGCTCTCCACCAATAACACTGCGTGTGCCAGGCTGCTGGAGGAGGTCAGGTGTGCCCGTTGCTCTCCGCATGCCCAGCTGCTTTTCCAAGTACCCAACAGTGAGGAGTTGCCACGCAGGCGGCTTCACCTCCCTCACCTGTGCCAGGACTACTGCATCCAGTTCTACTACACCTGTAGAGATCACATACCAGGTAGCACGTCTCTCTCTGCTCTGTATACACCTTTCATATTGTCACTGTGCTGTTCTGTACTTGGTAAGATGATACTTTTATTCAAAGCAACTTACAGCTGAAAACTTTAAATACCTGTGTGTAAAGTTATCAATGTAGTGTACTTTGGTTTTACCTTAAGTACAACCTTACCCAAGGGCATAGTGCCGACCTGACTCTTGGGACTTAAAAATCAACCAACATGTCAAAGGTTTATGTTCTAAGCCCCTGTGTTCTGTCTGATAAAGAACTTCCTAAAGTGTTAGGGAAAGATCCTATGGAGACAGCTGGGAATGAAGTTCCAGCCAGTCACACAGCTGAAGAGCTTAACCGAAAATGAAAACACACACATGCACACAGACACACGCACACACACCAAAACACACACACAAACACACTGAGTGGATGAGTGGAACGAGTTTGGAAATTCAGGGTGAAGTTGTTCATGTCCGTATATTAGGCCGCGTGTGTCAGAGCAGAGCCTGACCTCTTTGGCGTTGTGGTGAGCTTTTATTTCGAGCGTGATGGATGAACCCGGCATTCAGTGCTTTGCAGATCCGTGGTGGGAATTCAGGGAGACGACGGCTTTATTCATTCCTTTTTTCTTTTAGCGCCTCCAATAGCGAGCGCCCGTTCCTCCTGCTCTTCGGAGAGTGCTGTAAACGTTTGTTACAGCACAGATCAGAATCTCCCAGCGCTGAGAGCCAGAGAGGTAGCTGGCGCTGCATTTGTGTTTTTTCTGTGACACTCAAAGAAAATGAGAAATACCCTCACAGAAAACCTCTCATAATGTTCAGTTTCAGCATCTAAAGGGCAATTGATTGATTCTGTTTGAATTTTACAATAAATAAGGCTCAGGTGTTTTGTTTCCATGGTAACATCAGACAGAGCAGTAGACCTTGTAGTGGTGTTTATGAAGGGTGCTGTAGAAAGGCATATAGAGAGAGGTGGTAGGGAAGAGACAGAGATAAGAGCAGACACACTTCAAGTGTGTTCCATCCCAGCTGTTTAGTAAGCCTACGAGTATGCCATGATGGCTGTGACGGTCTCAGCAGCCAGCGTGGGCACGTAGAGGGACAGTGTCCATAGTGTCTGTGCTCATTCTGCAAGGGTGAGGATGAGTGAAGAAGGAGAGAGAGAGAGAGTGGGGGAGAAAGGGAGGAAGGGAGAGGGAGAGAGAGAGGGAGAGAGGGACCCACGGTGAAGGGTGGTGCCAGAGCTGCAGGACTCAAACCCCTCCAGGTCAGCTTGTGATGCCGAATGACACATTTATTTCTCTACAGACACTGTGTATATGTAAGGCTGCTGAAGTGCTGAGGTGACTGTAAAGTGCTTTGGGTGGCCACCCTGGCTGGGCTGGAAGAGAACCAGACAGAATTATAACATCGCCGTCGGACTACCGACACATTTCGTCCGACACGAAAGACTGGAAAGAACACCACATAGCTGTCTTCGTCCACATCCTTTCTTGTAAACGCTTATTAGTTAATGACGTTACTATGACTCCGTGAAATGGGTTGGTCTCCCTTTATGTTTTTCATCCTTAAAGTGTCTTGTGCATGAGGGCGTTTGCTCTTTCTTGACTAGGTGACAGAGACCTCATCCTGCTAACTGATGATTAATCCAGCCACACAGACAGGGACGGTTAGTCATCCCGAAGGTGCCAAACATTGTAGACCTACAGGGTTTTCATGAAGTCCAATCAGTATTGTGCAAGTACTCCCTTGCTATCTAACGCAAGAAGACCAAAAGGCACACAGCTGTGTTTTTCAACTTCCTAACTGGTCCTGTGGATTCAATATGAAGTCAACATAGGGGGCATGTACTAAAACTATGAGGAGCATTTTAAAATCTTTATTTTTAATGTTTTGTTTTTTAAAACGTTTCTGACACAGATGCGGTGCATATATAGGATAATGTACAGAGCTTGTACATTGTGTGTGTACACAGATGCGAGTGGAGAGTCATACTGAATTGCCATAGAATTCCTTTATTGTCATTGTACAGTTAAGCACAACAAAATTTTGCCATATCGCATTAGTGATGTTTGTGATTCACTGAAATCATCTAGCAAATTTATGAGAGCATATTAATGTGACCAAAGCAATCAATCACAAACAGCTAATAGGTAGAGTAGCAGCATTCATTCATATTCTAAACTGCTTATCCTGTTAAGGGTCATGGGGAAGCCTGGAGCCCATACCAGAGCGTGCCAACCCACCACAGACACACACACAATTTGGAGACACCAACCAACTTATCCCACATGTCTTTGGACTGTGGGAGGAAACCAGAGAACCCGGAGAAAACACACAAAGCACAGGGAGAACATGCAAACTCCACACACACAGACACAAGGCAGGAAGTGAACCCCAGGCCTGGAGGCGTGAGTGCTGACCACCATGCCACCGTGCCACCCAGACTAGTGGCATTTTCTACTACATAAACAGTAGCCCTTAAAATTATCACCATAATTTCTATGCATATTATTCAGTGGAAATTTATTCATGAGTCGTGTATAGAAAGAATGGGCACACATTACACCTGTTCTTGCTGAAGAGATCCAGGTGAACGTTCAGTGGTAATTAGACCCACATGTCTGATGTTTACATGTGGTGAGCCAAAGTCGGCTCTAAACCCTACAGAATGCTGTTACGGCTATTGCTCTACAGGGTACGAGATGAAGTCTCCTCAGACTCGAGTTCCACATAACGTGTCATCATGGACATCCGTTCGACATGTGTAACTCCCGTGTTGTTTTTACATGTTTGTTTTTCCTCGCCAGACCTTTTCCAAGATGATGCGGATGAGTTCTGCCAGTACTATGGGAGAGGAGACAGGGGTTTGTGCTTTCCAGATTTCCACAGAAAGCAAGCGCGAGGGCCCACGTCTAACTACTTGGACCTGATGGATGACTATGAGAACAAGGAAGATTTTAACAGGTTAATATCAGCCTATGTCTGCAAATGTAATTTGTTCAGAAATTACATTTCAAATAACGTTAGTTTGAACATTCAATGTTATTCTACACTTCTTTTCCTGAAGTATTCAAAGGTATTTTTATTACTTTCCCCAGCTTTTGCAGTGAAAATGTTCCTTATTAAATACTCTTTTGTAATTTGTCTGTAATAAGTTGCCTTGCAATTCAGATCAGACACAACAGACTTTCTTTTGTAAATGCAATTACATAGAAACAGATACTTCAGCTTTCTCAGAGAGTCAGAGAATTGTTAGACACTTCATTTTGCTTTTCAGCATAAATATGCTGTTTGAGGAAAAATTAGCTACAAAATAAAACTGCTCAATATGAGTGACTTTCTAATTTGGGTCCATGCTGAACACAATGTGTAAAGCTAATGTGAAGGTTAATGTATGCTGTATTCTCTGGGAGCTTCCAGTGACTCTATAGCGCTGGTGGACAACTTGAGTGGTAATCAAACTTGAGTATATATTTCGGGCTTTTAAAAATAAGAGTCTTTGAAGAATATTCTCCAATGAGGCAGTTTAACTATTAAATATTTTCAATAGTAAGGTTTTGAAATGTTTATGTTTGAAATTGGTTTTCTTTATTTTCTTAGATTTGGCTCTGTTTTGGAAGGCTAAAAAATTTATTTGATCTGGGGTAACTTGACCATTCTTCCTGGCTACAGCAATCTAAACAAATTAAAATAGAAACAGTGATGTTATCATAGACACCAAAATTTAATCTGGGAAGCGACAGTTTACAAAAAAGGGGGGATTTATTTACTGTTGGGGAAAAAACAGGTGTTTATTCCATAATGAACAGCGCTGCTAGTTAAATCTGTATCCATGAGACAGACAGCCAGTCATTCCGCAGGTTTGTGTCTGGGAGGTGGAGAGCCAATCAGTTCGCGAGTTTCCCCAATGTATTCTTCTGATTTGCTGTGATGTGTAGCTGAGTACTGTCCTCTTTGTTGGTCCCATACAGGAAACCTAAACACAGTTGCTACTGTGTTCAGGAGGTGGCTGTAGGTCTGAGGCAGCCTGCAGGCCTGGTGAACAGTGGGGATGGATCCCGGCGGCTCTTCATCCTTGAGAAGGAGGGCTTCGTCAAAATATTCAGCCCCAGCATGGAGCTGGAGAAGCAGCCATTCCTGGACATCCATAAGCACGTGCAGAGTGGCACAAAGGTGCGGTTTGCTTGTCTTTTACGCCATCTTTCCTCACCGAACCGTGACGTGTGCTCGGCATTGAGGTTTTAAAATGCGTGTTTGCCAAGGTGCATAACAAAAGCGTGTCGTGGAAAACCGTCACATTGTAATAACATTCCGTGTTTGATCGTGTTAAACATTACCTCCAGCTACAGGGAGCTAAAGGGTCAGTAAAGGGTCATATGAACTCATTTTAATAATAATAATTCTCATGAATTGCGCAGAAACCCCAAGCACTTTACAGTGGAGCTTTACAATGGAATAGGGAGTCTCCTCCTCCACCACCACCAGTAGATGATGCCACGGCAGCCGTAATGCACCAGAAAGCTTGCCGCAAATCAACAGTAGGTGGGGAGAACAGAGTGATACAACAAGTTTGTACATGGTGGTTATTAGGAGGCCATGATAGATACAACCCACTGGGGAAGTCTAGCCTGGACCCTGGGGATCTCCCCTACTCTTTACAACACCTTTAATGACCACTTACCCTCTTCAGGATCTCTAGGCTGCCTGGATGCTATTTCATGTAGCCTAGGGTGCAAAGCAGAGGACAGCTGGGTCTGGTCAGGGCGCCCGGTCTAACTTAATACTACTACTACTACTAATAATTACACTAATAAATAAAAATAACCACATGCAGGACCCCCTGGCACCCTGTTTGTATATCTGGCCTAGACCTGAACTCATGGCCTCTTTTTTCCACAAGGAACTTGTGATGCAGTTGATTTTTTAGAACATGGAAACCAAACACAACCTTTTCAGTAAACTTGCATTTCCTACGTGTCACCACATACCTCCATGTTTAAAAAAAGAATGACTCGCACAGATAAAATGGAGACGCAGTATCTTTTCTGGGAAGTAATTATGCTGTGATGTCATTGTTGAACAAAGCTGAGTGTTTACAGGTGAAATATTCATCACAATGCACTTTGTGTGTGGAGCGGTCTGCCAAAGGGGAACTGCGGAGTAGTAACAAAATATTTTTATGTTTGTTGAGCTCTGTTTACGTTGACGATTCCTGAAACGAGTTGAGCACGCAGCCCCAGTTTACACGCTGCCATGATTGGCTGAAGATGTACAGTATGTATGACGGATTAAATTAAACATCACAGTTTGAGATATTGGAGAGATCTAACTGCTACAGTCTTTTACAGCAAGGGGAGAAAAAAATCTGACCTTGAGCATTACACACACACACACACACACACACACACACACACACACACACACACACACCCATTGAAAAATCATCCTGTCATGTATACCTTACACCTCCTCAATGACTACTGCACTCATTAGTACACCAATTTAAGTGGCTACTGCACTTAAATTGGTGTACTAATGATATGTTTTATTTTTTTAAATAGAAACAGAAATTGAATAGTGAATGAGACGTTGATTTTCGCTGCATAGGGGGCTCTCTGCCGCAAAAAGTAACGGTTGCATTTGCTGTTGGTCTAGTGTTGACTTGTGGTAATGGGAGCTCCATCCTGGGTCTGATGTTGTAGTCTTGATTTTGCACATGGCAGGATTGGTACTGTTGAGCATTAGGGACGTCCAGTTGTCCCTTTTGCTCTTTTTCTTCACTCGGTGTGGTCTGCACCGTAACCCGATGTAAGGTCCTCATGCATGAGGCAGTGCTTATATGAACTGAGCTTATTTCATAAAATCAGTGTGATTCTCTTCCTTTGTTAAATCAACCAATGGCAGGCGAGTGTCACCACAGCACAGTAATAACACAGCAGGGACGCTGATTCCGTGGGATTCCATCAGACACACACGGGAAAGAGTGAGCACCCACCAGGACTTGTTTATAAGCTTACATTCTGGGCAGCAAGTGGGAAAAAAGTTAAATCTGTGTTAGTGTGGAAAGGTTTGGTTCAGAACCATTTGAGCCAGCTGGTCCTGTTCTAGTGATACAGCTGCACAGAACCGGGTTATGGTTTCAGTTTTGTTACATCTCCGCCTACGCATTCACCCTCGTTTGGTCTTATCTAAACTTAATAAACAGGGTGACATCCAGCAGTGCAGTGTGGCTTTGGTGCCATTTACAAAAAAAAAAGCTGTAAAAAAAAAAAAAAAAACCTGTAACACAAAGTGGCTGTGAAATGGAAAGTGATGACTCTTATTGGAGCTGATGACTCTGTGATGAGACAGATGAGTTACAGTGTGAGACATTGTCCCATATTGTATACTTGTGTAATCGATTTCCCATTGGATGCCTGCTGGTTTGCAGTTGGTCGAGCCAAGCTAGCAGTGATTGAAGGTTCTATATATAATCACATCATTTGTGGGTTGCAAAAGCATAATTTTGGCAATAACTGGAGAATATTCAGGATGTTGCTGTACTAATTAGTAGCTAAAAGTAATTACTGTCATGTTTATTTAGAAAATAAAAAAGATAGTAGGGTCCCGCATTCACACACTACAGGCAGTGGGTGTGTGTTTGCGTGATTTTACAAAATGGCAGATGATGAAGATTTTGACAAAGACCCTCTTGGACTGAAATTGCTTTGTAAACACTGTTATAGACTGCTGAAGGAAATGTGTATTTTGTGTACTATTTGAGTTTGGTTAAACATCCAACTTTTCATGGGCTTTACCAGGTGGAAATACGTAACACTGCCTGCATAACTGCAACATACTGCAGAACATCATTAACAAGCTGTGTGTATAAATGAATGCATTAAATGCTTAAAAAACCTATTTAATGCCTGAACCATAAATAACCCATTATACTACTTTATTAGAGCCGAGACCAAAAAACAGACCACCTGATTGGTGAGAACTGATTTACCAGCATCAAGAGTACAACTTAAGTTTATGGATAACACAAGTACTTCTGCCGTTTTCCACACATATTAGTGGGATAACAAGTACTGGCAGCTCGCCCCAAAATCTACATTGTATTTTTGTGGGCCCTACAAGGGTTTAAAATGAGTGAATATTCAGGAGTTTAGAGTGATCTCTGAACTGCGAGTAAGCTAATAAATTCTTCAGATTCAGGAGCATTTAGGGCCGCATTCATGGATATGCTCACAGATTACACCCACAAATCACTTCACAATGGATTCTTAAGAGGGTGAAGCCCCAAAGAAAACTTGGGACACTAAAACTCCCAGTGAAAGGCAGGGAGCTGCCTCAAGGTAAAAGGTTTGCGATCATTCCCAAGGCAGCTGTAAAGAGCAGAGGAGAAAAGGAGAGGGGGAGAGAGATGGAGGAAGACAGGGAGAGAGGGAAAGAGAGCGGGAGAGAGAGGGGGAGACACGGAGGGACACAGAGATGATGAGAAAGTAATAGCACATGAAAACAGAGAGATGGAGAGATACAGAGGGAGAGGGGATGATAGAAGGAGAGGGAGGGAGAGAGATAGGAAGGGAGAGAACAAGAGAAATACAGCAAGATAGGGAGAGAGAGGGAGGGGAGAGAGGGAGAAGGAAGGAGAAAGCGAGAAAGACAGGGAAAGAGGGAGAGGGGAGGAGAGAGAGAGAGAGGAAGAGACAGAGACAGGTAGAGAGGGAGAGGGAGGGAGAAAAACAGGGAGAGGGAGTAACAGCATGTAAAAAGAGAGATAGAGAGAGAGAGGGAGGGAGTAAGAAAGAAAAAAGAGACAGCGTGTGAAGAGAGAGAGGGATAGAGAGAGACATTGTGTAAAAAGACACACTGTGTAAAGAGAGAGAGGGAGGAGAAGGTGGGAGGTGATCAGAGACAGAGAAAGACCAGGCGCGGCCCCAGGGTCCAGCTGCAACGCAGCGAGGAGCATAATTTACTTCTCTCCTCTCTGTGCTTCTCATCTGACTGCAGGCAGGAGATGAAAGGGGTCTCCTAAGCCTCGCCTTCCATCCCAGCTACAAGAAGAACGGAAAGCTGTATGTTTCCTACACCACCAACCAGGAGCGATGGGCCACAGGGCCTCATGACCACATACTGCGAGTGGTGGAGTACACCGTCTCCAGGTAGCAGACGCATTCACACACCACCCCCGCCACTCCCAGCAAAACAAAGTCTCAACCTAAACAAGTTATGAAAGTGTCAACTGGAATAAATAAAGGCAATTTTCTAAGTCACAGTTCAGGGAATTGTTTTTATATTGTTGTAGAGATATTTAAAATGATATATAAACAGTTCTTGTGAAGTGAGAAAATGCTTTTTATTTGTTTATTTTTTTGTATGTTTTGGAATAGAACCATGCGCTGAAGAATGCCAAGTTTATCCAATGATTTGTGGCTTAGTACAGCTTAGGGCATTGTGTATAAGAATTAATATCATATATGATATTAATTATATACTTTTTTCTTTTAAAATATTTCATATTCAACACAACACTTCTCTTTAGAGATGTCTAAGCAACCTGTAAAATATGGTCTGCAAGTGATCTGATATAACGTTATTTCACAAATTTTTGTTTTGCATTTAGCATTAAAAATGCATCTCAGAAAGAATAGGGTTTCTTTTGTATGCTTACGTAAGGTTGAACTACATATCCTAAGGGTAAATCTACTGTCTTAAATATGATGTCACTGAACTGGCATTCGCCAAACCCAGCAACAGTCAAAACTTGGCAGTGAAAAGATTATCTCAAGCACTGTTTAGGGGCACCTGGACTTGCTTGGAGATTTTGTAGATGTTCCACCTCTCATCCAAAAGGCTTCTTCAGCTATAACTAACTGGATGGGGGTGACAGGTATATAAACCCTGATAGTCATTTGGAGGATATAGTTAGGGTCACTTGAGTCCAGGTGAGAACAGCTGTGAAACATCTTCAGGATTTCCAAGCAAGTCCAGTTGCCATTGAGCAACACTTGAGATAACCATGACCTGGATGCCTGAGAATCTTCGTAGACAAAGATCACTTGGTAATTATTGTTGGTTGTGTAGTCACGGCACATTACCACATGTAAACGTGAATTTTTTTTTCATGACAATGTGTTTATTATTCTCTTGGGGTCTGCCCTAGGAAGGACCCCAACCAGGTGGACCCCCGGACACAGAGGGTGCTGATGGAGGTCGCGGAGCTGCACAGAAAGCACCTAGGGGGCCAGCTACACTTTGGCCCCAACGGCCTGCTGCACATCTTCCTAGGCGACGGCATGATCACCCTGGACGACATGGAAGAGATGGATGGACTGAGGTAGGCCCTCGCCAACACGTAGGCCTCTAAAGCCTGGCAGTAAACCTTCGACCTGCATGCCCGCTCTTCAGAGCACTCTGTCCTTCGCATTTTTTTCCGTTGGTTTTTCAGGGCACGGTAAGTGATGGCTCTTAAGGGAAATTTGTGATATGAGACATTCCAGGTTAAATCAGAAAGGCAGAGTTATGATGCAGAAAAGTTCTCAAGGAAGAGTGCTTGGATACAGTTTGTTAACATGAAACTGAACTGTTCGCTATTTAGAAGTAATGGTTATTTAAAACAAACAAAAAGCTGTCATTTGAAGCATTGTTGTTGTTGTTGACCCAGTTCAGTATTGTCTGATTTGTTGCTTATCTTCCAAGTGCAGCATATTTCGCAGGCTTAGTCTAGTTGACATGGTGCATTTATATTAACCTATGAGTTGGTACTGAGTTGCGAAGTTAAATGTGTTAGCTAGAGCGCTTTCCGTTTTTTGTCAGTGATTTCACGGGGTCAGTGCTGCGGGTGGATGTAAACACAGACTCCTGCAGTACCCCGTACCGGATCCCCAAGAACAATCCCTACTTCAACAGCACCAGTCAGCCTCCAGAACTTTTCGCACATGGACTGCATAACCCAGGCAGGTAAGGGAGAACAGTGAGGAAAGGCCAAGATTAAGTGAATATGCAAATTTGAGACTGGTCATAGACCAATTAAAATTAAGACATCGCCAACATCACGACCAATCAAACTTTTTGACTTGCAGCAGTATTTGAAGGTTATGTAATTCCGCATCTTTTTACATTGCTTGTGTTTGGTAACTAAGTATGGCCTGACACGTTTGTCTTTACTGTAACTGAGGAGAGAATAAGAATGATGCTAACATTTAATCATGTTACAGGTGCGCACTAGACCGACAGTTCACAGGTACAAACGGGAGTTTCCTGATCATGTGCACTGATTCCAGAAGTCGAAAGTCAACCACAGGAAGAGTGCTGCAAATTAGAAAGGGGGAGGACTACGGTGAGACTGAGAGTTTTTAAGGTGTCTCCTTGAGGTCAAAGCAGTATTTAAGACAGAGGTTTAGTTGCTTGTATACGAGCTATGTTTGAGTAATATGAAAATGGCAGTATATATAGTGTAGCGACCGCCGCGTGTGGCAGCAGGTTAGCTGCAGGGATGATGACATTACCCTGAGGGTCGAAGACAAGTGACCCATTGGCTTCCACAACTAAAGACTCGAGTCTTTGGCTCAATGGGCTAATCCCTTGTCTTTGGTGCAGATGACCTGAGTTCAAGCCCTGATTGTGCCCTCAGTCTGTTACAATATGCTCTGAAGTAATGTCTGTACGCATGATTTATGCATTTGTAAAAACATAAAATATGTCCTAAAAGTAATAAATGAAAACAAACGTGAATTTGTAACAGCTTTTAGAGGCATCAGTATTATCAGTTGTTTGTATGGTAGCATGTGTTGTATTAACCAGTTTTGTACATATTTGACTATAATGGAGAGTTGAATGGTTGACGATATGTATTCCACTGTTCCTAATGCTTCTGCAACGGTGTTGTGTTACAGAACACGCACCCTCTGTCTTTGACTTCCCCTCCAACACGGCCCCACCGGTGGGGGGGTTCATCTACAGAGGTTGCCAGTCTAGACGACTTTATGGTAGCTACGTGTTTGGGGATCGGAATGGGTAAGTTCTGTTTTTTTAATTCGCCGATAAGTTATCGTTATTATTATTATCAGTGCGTATTGCGCTCTCATTTTCATGTACACTGTAATGAGTGCAGCTCCCAGCTACCAACACAAAACCTCACATCATATATTCTGCACAGCGATGTTTGGTTTTTGTTCCAGCAAAACAACAGAACGGTTACTAACAAATACTGATGGAGTAAATGCTTCGACACACCACGTTAGTATATTTTCAAAGGTCTTTTCACTTGATCTACTAACAGGACTAATATTGCATGAGATTAATGTTTGGAAAAATTAATTTAAATCCTAAGAATTATAAACAAAGTGTCTGACAACAGGCAGTCAGAGTGTAAGAAACCGAATGTATTAATCCAAACTATTAACAATCTTCTGTTATTATATGTTTGCATAAAACGTATTGAGCATGGGGGATTAAACGTGAATATTTTAAAGCCCTAGACTTATGGTGTTGTAGGAACCTTCCAGGTGTGCTGACCATCTACGCTGTGCACTTCATTCTGGTTTAAGCATTACACTGTCTGCCGATCCATGATGATAAAGTGACTCCTAAACAACACTAAACAATTTAAAGTAGAATGTTTTCTACAGACTTTGGGGGCAAGTATGAAATGGCTACATCTGGGCTGCAGTCACTTTAAAAATGCCACTCTGGTCGACAACAATTTTGTCAAACCCTGAACCACAACATACTGTAGTAAGTAACCTAACACATTGTAATAAATGTGATTTACAACAGCATGGCCTTTGGGGGTCTGTTTTTTGTTTTGCATTTTGGTCAACAGTGAGGGCATATTTTCCACTACTTTTTTTTTTTTAAGATAATGTACATCCCAGATAAGGGAAGGTCACCAAAGTTGGCCTTACACAAACGCAGATGTGTTTGCAACTGAGCATTACTGTAAACAATAATCATTTTAATGAGGCTGCCAACGAAAGTCTCTCTTAAGTATTTTTCCACGCCAGTATAAATCCTTACAGCTCTACGAGGGGAGGGAAACACGGCGAGCCAGCCGCATGTTAGCGTCATGCTGAAATGCTCTTCTGGAACCTTTCTGCCACGTGGCTCACACAAATATAGCACAGTGTAGTAACCGACATGCAGTCACGATGAGTGAGCAGTGGCTAACAGAGTGCCAGGAGCCCATGTTGGGTGCGGCGTGCGGTATTTGCAAGCGCACTGGATGATATGGTTGGATGGTGATGGTGTGGCGTGCTGTGGTGTGTCGCTGCAGGAACCTGCGGATCCTCCAGAGGGCCTGGTCAGGGCGTGCATGGCAGGAAAGGCCGCTCTGCCTGGGCACTACCCGCTCCTGTGCCAACTCCATGGTGGGCCAACTGATGGGCTTTGGGGAGGATGAACTAGGTCAGGGTCTCTCTTCTCGCTGCCTGTCTGTCTCTCTCTGTTTCTCTGTCTAACTGTCCTTTCTCTGTCTTATGTTCTCATTGTATGTCTCTCACTCTGTCTCTCTGTGTCTCTGTCTCTCTCCCTTATACTGTCTGTCTATCTGGCTGTCTGTTTGTGTTTCTCTCTCAATTTGTCTGTCTGTTTATCTCTGTCTCTTATGTTCTTTCTGCCTGTCTCTCTCTCTCTCTCTCTCTCTCTCTCTCTCTCTCTCTCTCACTCACTCACTCATTCACTCACTCACTCACTCACTCAACTAAATAGTTTTTTTCTCTTTGTGTTCCCCCACAGGTGAAGTGTACATCTTAACAAGCAGTAAAACAATGTCCCAGTCTGACAGTGGCAAGCTTTACAAGCTGGTTGATCCAAAGAGGTGTGGTTTGATCGCTCCCCTGTAACACTGCATGCATGACTGGAGATTGTTCACTGCTTATAGTCACAACAGTCATGCTGGAGATGTATCTCATCATCTTGTGGGAAATGTTTATACTCACAAGCATGCAATGCACCTTCAGATTGACCTTGTAGCCACACATCAGAGGTGAGCCATGAGACAGTGGGTAACGGAGGATGCGCTATCTGAGCTGACCGGTGTGATCGGAGACTGCATGACTGCATGCCTCCTCCCCACCCTGGAGCAGCTGACCTCTGCTTAGGCAAATCCTCTCACAGGTTCTACATGGTCCAAAGTACATTGTGATGTAGACAACCAAAGCCCAGTTTCGTACTGCTCAGGTATTAGGCACTTTGCAGCAGTATCATTGCTATGGTCTTCCTGCAATAAGAAATTAACTTAACACATATATTTCAGTGAGTATTTCATATTACTGACAGAGATGTCAAGCCACCTTTATGCATGGATAAAGAAAACATAGTTTGACACTACATGGTCATAGTTACCCATGTTTTGACCTTACACACAGCTCTTAAACTAGTGGCTCTTCTAATATGGACACTACATATGTGAATTTTAAATAGCTCCCGCTCCACTTGTTTGCAGAACTGACGTTACCTTCTCAACACTCCTAGGGCTCCCGAAGTCATCACAACACAGAAAGTCTAACATAACTTTTAAAACGTAAACCATGCGTATCAGAGCGTGACACCAAAACGTGCTGTTGTCCACTCAGATTTCTTGACATGTGAATTTCCGCAGGTGGACACATTTGACGATTTTCCAACAGCCGTACACTGACGAAGGCATTCCTACAACACGTTTAAGAGTTAAAAGGATAGATTCAAATGGCAGAAAAATTGGTCTGTCTAAGGCTAAGTCCATACGATCACGGGTATTTTTGAAAACTGAGTTTTTCCTCCGTTTTTTTTTAATTTTTATTACGTCCACACAAGCACGGTTTAAAAATATCTTCGTCCACACAAAAACGCAAAAACACGCTGTAAAGAGCGTGCCAAACCAAGAGATAACAGCGATGTGCTTGACATCCGAAAGTTTTCTCGCCATTCCTCTTCTACAACTTTTCCATTTTCAAAGTTGTCCCATCAACTACAAGTCTGACCTGGTCTACACTGGTGATAACGTCGCACACTGACGTCAAACTAGGAGATGGCGAAACACGGTTTCAAAAATACCCGTGTTCGTGTGGACAGGGCCTAAGTCTACAGTCTGTTGTCATATGAGCCTGTCTACTAAATTCAAAGCACCAAATCCCAATCTCATCGGATTTTCTACGTCCACCCAAAATGGATAACATATTGTCAACATTCCAGTGGTTTTCTGTCTTAAACCAAAAAATCAGGTTTAGGTCAGACTGCAAGAGATTCATACAACTGGAAGGTACAAAACATTGCCAGCACAAATGTACACGGTCTAAAATATCTATTTTGTGTGTGAACACAAAGCAGTGGCCATTTCAGCATATCACATCTGCTGGCAGAGCACATTACTAATTAATTAAATCAAGTCTTAAGTATATTTATATTGAGCATGCACAAATATTGGCATGAGGGTTTCATGGACTCTAAAGACTGGTTTATCTTAGCCTATTGCAAAACAAGCTGTAAAGTGGATAGTTCTAACAAACACTAACTGAATTATATTTGTCATAATTTCTGCCATATGTTTTACACAAACACACAGAAAGAAAATGTAATTATTTATCAATGCGCATACGCAGTTTAGAGCCGAATAAGCATACCTGCGCAAGACTTTTGTCGCGCGGGAATACTGTGCCTTGCTTACAACACCGGCATCTGGAACGTTTCGGCGTTTTATAGCGGAAAAAAAAAAATCACATGGTTTATTTTCACTTGATCGTGGCTGTCTGAGAAGGCGAAGATAATTCAAAATTACTGTCACAATATACAAAAAAAGATTGACAGTTATATTGCATCACACATAAGCTCACTCATCAAAATATGAAAATAAATAAAATCAGACACGTTTTTTCTTTAAGTCAGCCAAAATGCATACAAAGGAATGTCAAACAACCCCCCTGCGTACTGTTACTATTCACGGCATCTTTGCACTTTAGCGCCCTCTAGGCTAAACTGCACGCACACCAAAGAGACAGACTGAAGCATTATGTAAGAGAATTTCATTTTTAACGCTTGTAAACAGTACCTCAGAACGTGAAAGCTGGCAGTCTGTGAAGCCACACTCACGGTGCTCCGGTTATTTCTTCTGCAAATGAACAGCGCCCCTGAAGACCACCGATGTCCCTAACAGCTTACGTTTCCGTTGCGTTTCCTTGAGTTGTGCTTGGACTGATATTGCCGTGCTCTTGGAGATTTCGCATGTCCACGCGTCGCCTGTTATTAGGATTTTGTTGCAAGGTTGGATCATAGCCCTCACCTGACCGCGACTGTGGCGGCCCTGCCGCGACGGGGCCCGCACGCTACGCGTTGCGTGCTGGTGGAATGAGGCTCGGCGTTCGCATCGCGTTTTGATCATGACGGCATATTGGGAGCACATGCGGGGACTTGCATTGTTAAAAATAAACATCTCCTGCTGAGACAGCTTTATTTGCACGTATCTGTTTGTCAGTTGGGTAACATTTAATAATAAATAGGCCACCAAGTTCCAAGAATATTTTGGTTTCCATCCCACTTTGGTGGTAACGTTGTGATTGTTCTCAGAAGGGGCAGGAGTGTTCAAAATGCCTTACATGGATCTTTGGTCAATCCTTTACCATATGTAGCTGACTAGCCCCCCCGAAACCAAAGAACATCTTAACGCCATCTTCCATAACAAGAGCAATGTAATGTCTTAAGATGCTGAAAGTACCATTGAAAAAGCCTTATCTCTACGGCTCTGCCACACACAGGCAAAGGTCTCACTGGAGCAGGAGGCTGTTACGGGCAGATGTTTATCCATTCTTTACACTGAAATGTAATCTCCGTGAGGGAGCGCAAATCTGTCACTGAGCAGCCGTGACAAACATAGGTGGATTATAACGACCTGCCGTCTACATTCTGAATCAGTCCATCTACAATGGTTACTTTATGCTGAGTGGAAAAAAAGGGCCCTTATAAATTCTAGATGTTCTGTAAACTGTAGAAATAGTTGAGGGGAAATCTTCTCCAGTGATGCTGCCGCACTTTGTAGATCTGCGTCCAAATTATTATCGTACCTCTTTCTTTCAGCCAGCAGTTCCATAACATCTTGAACATTGAAAAATGACTTAGGCTGAGCCTTTGATGTCTGAACAGGGTGCTGCAAAGCATGTTTTAAGATTTCTCTCTATTGATGCGCCAGTTTATATCCATAGGGAAACAGCAAACGTTTTAAAAATGCTCACCACTGTTTTGTAGCGAATGCACCGAATGTTGTGCTTGCAGTCTGCGTTATGGGATGCAAGGCGGCACGACAGTGCAAGGGGAAGAGCTCGGTTTCTGTGTGCGCATGTGAGCTGTTCCTCCCACCAGCCGATCCTTTCTGTTGGAGCACGTTTTTGCTGCCATTCTTCTTTACAAGAGGCCGGCTTTCAGCGGTCTTAACCTTGTAAGCTATGTAGGGCCTTTACGGTGGCTGGCTTCTTGAAGGGGATTAGTTTCCACAGAACCCCCTTGAGCCGGTCGCTTTGTCTGGCTGGGCTGGTACAGCAGGTGCCAGTTCGAGGGCCACCCGGACCGTAACGCAAACCAGCCTCTGGTGCCACTTACCCGCGCAGTTAGGCCGAACTACGGCTGAAATATCAGGAGGTGCTTTATCCAGGTACTTTGCCGCTCCAGCGTGTGTGTTTGTAAGCATCTCTATTTGAAACCGAGCCTCAGGTGTGTTTATTAATTTAAATGGATCAGGATTCATTTGGCTCTTATGTTTAAGAAGTTAAGCTTAAAATTCTGCAGCAGTCTCTTAAATATGATCATTCCCTAGAGTGTGGAAATGTTTGCTCTGTGCATTTTTTGAATGAATTCTCAGGCATTGGTTCAATCCCTCCCCTCCCAATACAGACCTCTGTTCCCCAAGGAGTGTCAGCACCTGGTGGAACCCCCACAGCTTCTGGGGACTACCTGCTCCCATCAGTGCAAGAATGGAGTCTGCACCCCCACTGGCAGGTGCTGCTGCCACCCTGGGTGGGATGGACCATTCTGCCAGGCAGGTGAGATGTTGGCAATCACGCACACACACACACACACACACACACAGATACAGACACACATCACTTGATAGAATGCACATAAGAAGGTAAGTTAAGATTTTAATTTTTTGCTGTCTTACCATCTCAGAGGACTACGAATGTTACCTTAGGAACTCAAAGATATCAATTTAACATTTTGTTTTTTGACACTGCTTTAACGAGACACTCAGTCTGTCTTGGCGATTTTATCATTGTCTTATTGAAAGAACGATAACAAAAAAGAAAAATGGCCGCAGAGTTGTGTTGTGGTGTTCTTCTTATTCTTCTCTGCAGCTGACACTGCAGGGCTTATCTCAAACGTCTGTCTGCGTGTTCACACGTTGCAGCTAAATGCGAGCCGGCGTGTCGCAACGGAGGCGTGTGCGTGGAGCCCAGCAGGTGTCTCTGCAAGAGCAGCTTCTCCGGGGCTCGGTGCGAGAAGGACGAACATGGCAAGGAGCTCGTGGCCGGGGACGGCATCCTGGACCAGATTATCGATGTGACGTCCTACCTGCTGGACCTGACCGGCTACATCGTGTAGGCAGGGAGCTGCTCCGGCAGACCTTTGGAAGAAAGAAAATGTCTCACACACACAGACACACACACACATACCCACACTTTGAGGCATTTCCTAAGCTTTTACCGCTTCCTTTTCTCATAGCTATGACTTTAGCTGTCAGGGAAAAAAAGATCGCAGACCACAGCAGCTACAAGAGAACAGTCCCTATTGTCTTCCCGATGAAATGTTACAGATGCACTGATACCACGGAGGCAAGACTTTATTTTTTGGGGGCTCACCTCCATGACCAGCCCAGGAGCAGGTCTGTCTTGCACGACTGGCACTCCTCCCCTACTCCCGAAGTCACACACGTCGCAAGTGCCACACGGCCTTCACACATGGCCTCGAAAGAAGAACACCACGTGAGGTCTAATTAATGCTGCCTGGCACTTGCTCATATCTTCATTGTATGCTCAGTTAAAATTAATCACTTAATTGCTTTAAGGTTCTCTTACTGCCGAGCAAGCGAGTGTGTGAACGTTCTTGTGCCGTTGCCACGGTGCTGGATATCTCTTGGGTCGGTGGATGTCCACTAGCATGCTCTGCCTGTAATTCAAGGTCTAATGGTGGTCAAAAGATACTCAGGTCAGGCAAAGGACACACCACAGAAAACTAACAGAAAAGGCTGGAGAGTGAGAGAAAAGGAAAAGAACAAGGGATGTGTTTCATATTAACAATAACTGTAAATGGAACCGTATGGTTCCACTAGCGCCACTGCTGGAAGAGACGTCAGAATTACATTCGCCTCTTATTGGTTTCCAAGCAGTGTCTGCTGTCACATTCTGTGAATTTTCCAAAAACAAAATTAAGAAAACAGGTGTCTAAATTTGCAGGAGAACTTCAAAGGTTTTGTATTTAAAATTTAATCAACCCGAAACATACGTAGTAGTGAATTATCCAAGGCGTACCTGTTGGAGGGTGAGCTAGTTAATAAGAAACTATTAGTGCATGTGTGTTTTAGATAAGCCTGTGTTCTTTGCAAATGCACAACTGAAATGCATGTAACAGTGCAAGGATTTACTTATTATGGTGGGCTGAGGCCTCTGGCATTTTATTTTGTCAAATCATAGAATTATAAGAAAATGGCAAATGTTATAAATATTCTTAAATATGCTGCATTGTATTATACAGGGACATGCAATGTTGACAAATACAACATTAGCTTCATGTACAATGAGGGGTTCACTGTAATTTTAAATAGCTCGTAGTTATTGCACAAAATGTACAATGAACCTGGGATTTTTTTTCTTACTGAATTAAAAAACATCCGTGTTTTAATTTTGGTTAAGATCACGAAAGCAGCCTAATGACTGTGACACACACCCTAGCTTTTTAATGCTTTTGTCCCATCTTTGTTGTGGGATGGTAAGGAGGAAGTTTCTTCTCCCAAGGCACAGATGAAAGTTCTGAATGCCGAGGTGAAAAGTTCCGTTTGACCAAACTTAACAGGAAAAGAGACTTCAATGCAGTCAAAAAGTCCCTCAGCTGATGTGAACTCCTGCTTTGCCATTGTGGCCTTTACAGAATTTTCATACCTAACGCCTTGCCTCTCGTCAAAACCTGACATATGTGAAGTGCGAGTCAAACTTGGAGTTCTGGCAAGTGTTTAGTGTCTCATCTGTGATGTTTAAAAAGACCAGACTCGGCTTCCAAACATGCTCATCCACGCAGTCCTTGCCATTGCATCACTGGACCCAAAATCTTTAGCAGTCATCACATAGACACACCAAAAGCTTTAAACAACTCCCGGAGGGAAAAATAATGACATTGAAATGTATACGTCATACAGCACAAAGTACCTCTAAAATTGCTTTCATGTTCAACGCTCAGTGAAATAGCATGTTGGAATCAGGGGTGAACTTAAGATTTCTTTAAATCTGTTTGTCTTTTGATGCATCTAATCACATACCAAGTTTGTGCATATTTGTGTTAAGACTGTTAAGTGTCAAATCCTATATATGATTAAAATATAAAGCACCATGAGCAGATAAGAGAAGATAATATACTTATGTTCTGTTCTTAAGTTCCTTCTTAAAAAACTAACAATTGTAGGCCGTAACTCATGTAAGTGAGGCTTCAGCCACAACAAAGATCAGCATTTGGCAGAAAGTTTTGGCTGAATCCTGACTTAGCTTTGTAGTGGCTACTTCCTGTATTGCAAGGGAACATAGTGATGTGTATGAACTTCTCATGATGTCAGCTGCTCCGTACCATTCCAAAAGCTTGACAGAAACATGGCACAAACTTATAGTTTTACCTGTTTTTCATCTAC
Organism: Chitala chitala; assembly: GCA_025773905.1. NCBI lineage: Eukaryota > Metazoa > Chordata > Actinopteri > Osteoglossiformes > Notopteridae > Chitala > Chitala chitala. The sequence goes on from JABJVR010032870.1 coordinate 46,736, forward strand.
GTTTTATTCAGATGCTTCAATCACCCCGTCGGCTCATCTGCACGGTCAAATACAGCTAATTTATGGAGGAAATCAGGAGCTGGTGTGTGTGGGTGTGTTAGTGTGTGTGTACAGAATACACTGTTATCAGTTGAAATAAAAACACAACCATTAATACCACAAAAAGCATACATTATATATTCAACACTGTGTGCGTTTGTGCCTTATGTTTATGAGCAATAAGCAGAAACTACACGTAATGTCAGTTACACCAATAACACATTAATATTTATAATATCACATTAGTATTAAAATAACTGTAACTCATTTAACAGACTTAATTTAATTCTGATCAGGTCTCTTTGTATAATTATGTTAGCACTATACATTTATAATGTTATTAATGCATTAAAATGTGAAACTTACGTTTGGCTGCTGAAGGAATCATGTGTGAAATCTCACGAGATAAATTAAATTGCGCATTGGTGGTTTTGCATTTCTGTGGAAAACTGATAGCATTTTGTAAATAAAGCTTGATTTATCCTTAAGTTATCTTGGACTCATAAAAGGCATATCAACATGTCTATTAAAGTTTATAGCCTTTGCTAAATAGTGTGAGATCTCCCTCTATTTTTTTCCAAAGAGGCTTTTTTTTTGGACAGTAAGAAACTGGAACCCCCGTGGGACTTTAAAGCGCCAGTACAGTAAGCCAGGAGGCAGTCTTTCATGAGCTAAACTCAGTTTCACCTTGCCTTTCAGTGCGTATCTCACAAACTCAGGACCGCATGCGATATGAAAATTCTAGAACCTCGGAATTCTGCGTGTCAGACAGCTTAGAACTTGAATGGAAAAGTAAAGTGAAGTCTAAGAGTCAAACCATAACCTTATGGGTGGTGTTGGTGCATTCTGTGTCAAGGCACTGGTAATGAAGACCACCCAGTCGCTGCCTGAAATCCATTACCGTACTTGTAATGCAATACTAAGTTATCTGTGAAAAAGTTGGAGCAAATCAAAAATTCCATAAACTATAACAAGGAAATTATTTTGTGAAGTTCAGAGTACATTACAGGTCGCAGCTGATCCTGGCGTGAATCCTTTGCTGTTCTGCAGATGGTTGTGGCCACATTGTAGCCTCCTCTTCTGTGGCTGCTGTGTTATTAGACATGTAACAAAATCAATTGTACACATAAAGAATTGGTCAACTATATATATCTATATATATATATATATATATTCATTCATCAATATATATATTCATCCATTCTCGCTGGTCCAATTCAAGGTTGCAGGAAGCCTGGAGCCCATCCCAGGAAGCACAGGGCAGGAGACACCCAGGGCAGGGCACCAACCCACCACAGGACACACACACACACTATGGGTAATTAGGAGACACCAATCGACCTCTTTAGGTCGTGAGTGAGAGTGTGTGTGTGTGTGTGTATATATATATACACATATACACACACACACACATATATGAATTGAATATATTATGTGCACGTGAGTGATCTGTGTTAAACGTACCTAAAATCAACAATTGAATTTCTTCAGTTTCACATACACTAACAAAAAAAAGTTCTAAATTGTTACCAAATCCACTGGTGTATATCGACTTGGCGTAAAGGTTTTAATGGAAAAAAAATTAATTTGCGTTTATATATAGGAACGTTCTATCGGTGCTTATACATTATCGGTGCTTAGACAACTTAGACTGTCAACAAGGAGATGATTGCTTAAAAAGCAAATAAATCAATAAATTTGGGGTGGAGTTTTTATATAGCTAGCAAATACAGATGGTTTTATACTGGGCTATCGACTGAAAAATGCACTGAAACTCAGGTGTGAAACTGAGCTTTGTTTCTGTGTGTATTACCATAGCTGGAATGTGGGTTCTTTCATACACGCACTTCAGTTATGTCCCTTACTGTGGTATGTCTTCCTAAGCGTGGCATGAGCTACAATAATGAGGGCTCTGATTTCAACACTTCCTCTCTGTACACTATGGACTGGCAAGGAAAACATCGTAAAATACAGTATACTTCTGAAACAAAATATATGAAATGTGTGTGTACAGTTGAGATAAGATTTACCCTGCAATTCTTAGCAAAACTGAAAATTTGTAATTAAGGACATTCACTCAATGTTTGGTTATACATCTGTTTGTATTTTGCTGACTTAAGAATGATTTTGTGCAGATGGATCAAAGTCAGACACGCATGGTTGATTTTACTGTCTACAATAAAATGAACAGATTCACAGATTAAAACCTTTCTGTATAGATTAACTACAGCTAATGTCTGTGTGCAGCATAAGCGAAAAAGCGTTTTCGTCACAGCAGAAGTGTGAAAGCACGGTTGCTGTTGACTTACTGATGATGAGAATTTGTGTGACCCTCAGCTGAGACGTCCCTACACCATCATTCCTGCACAGGCTTTCTCCACCTACCATGTATCATGTTTAGTATGGACAACATTTCACTGTAAAAACAGTTTCACAGAAGAACATGTGCCTGATGACAGCTACGCCCCAGCCGTAACCAAAGACCTGAAATTATATTGTTGACAGCTAGACTTAAAACATAGGCCACAGACTTCCCACAAATATTAATATCCTTTTTAGGTACTGGATAATATTTTGCTAATATTTATGGTAGTTTCTTGCTGACACCATCTAATTTCTGGTTTTTACATACTTTTCGGCATATATCCACATAGATTTTGCTTGCGACTCAAGCCAAGTCTTATCTTTATTTTGCCCCAGTAAGATGTTGCCTTCCTAAGAAAACTGTTTCCTGAACATGACATTAAAAATGCACATGTATCGTCTTAGAATCGCCCCTCTAACAAACCGATCAATGACAGGCAATCCGTTCAATCCGCCTCGTGTCCAAAAAAAGGGACCGAAGTGACAGGGCAGCCCAAAACAGATGCACACATGCTCTTCCACTGTGGCCAAACCCTGCAGCGGAACATGCTGGTTCACTTAGAAATCAGGAGAACACAAGTTCAGGGCTATGAACTCACTGTGGTTTATAGTTATCACAGACGTTTCATTACCCAGCCTCGTTAACGTGACATTCCACAGACCTCAGTAAAAGCACTGGTGGCGGTGGAGAAGGACCTCCGGAGCTGCAGCCGAGGTGATGTCCCATGGCCAAAGTGCCCTTTAACTGAGTCAGATGAACACTCCAAAAATACACCCAAATTGGTTATAGAAATTGTTTGTAAACAGTTCAATAAACTGGTCCTATTATGGGAGACATATGAGCCCAAACACCCACATACACACACAGTTTTTCATGATAACCTCCCCTGCAGAAAAAAAAACTGAAAACTCTTCAGTCCAGAAAAGTACACTGGATTTAAATTTAGAATTTAATTAATAAAAAAATTATAATAATACATACATACATACACACACACACACACACACACACACACACGCACGCACTTCAAAGCTGTATAAAGGTAAAGCTTCCAGCTATAGCAAATTCTATTAAGGACAAATGTAAATTATAAAACAATCCAGATAAATGTTTAGATAATCTCAAACAAGGTAATGATGAGGAAGGCAAACAGACATAAACCCAAATTCAAAACTGGGTGGATTCACATAACATGCAATTAAACAAGTGATCCCCATTTAAATTATGTACGATCAAAAATGTACTGTATGGAAAAAAAGCCTTCCCCAAAGATCACATCTATTTTATCGCCGTGGCATCGTAACAAAGTCAACATTACGGCAAACGAGATGCTTAGATCTCTTTGACAGCTGCTAGAATTTATCCACTTAACACTTATCTCAACAACATTTGTAATGTTATGTTAAGGTCAGGAAATGTTCCTTTTCCTGCAAAAGCTTTGGTCATTGCTCGTTATAAAGGACGCTGCACTTAAAACCCATTAAGATGTACACGAAGCTGTTCAAACAGAAGAAAAATGTTAGTCTGTTTGTGTGAAATCAGGCTGACAGAAAGACCCCCTTCAACCTTATCAAACACAATGACACCCCCCCATCAGCATCCAATCCCCTTTGCCTCACAAGAGCAGTACCAGACCCCCTTACTGGGCGAGCGTATGGAAGTGAAGGATGACTTCATAGAAAAAACTGCAAACTTTCGCTTGTACTGCTGTCTCTGTGAATGCAGCTCGATTTACGTCTGTGTTGAAGGTGTCAAATCAACTTTAACCTCTGTCTGTGTACAGGCGCAGATGTTAGGCATCTCCTGTTAAATTTCACCAATGCTTTTCAGGCATATTTAAGTAGAGTACTTGCTATAATGTTAAATAAATCTGCATCAGTTGTTAACAGTATTGACAGTATTGAAGTAGGAAAAGGTTAGGTAGCAAAAAAAAAAATTTTAAAAGAACTAGAGCCTTCAAGGGAGAGACCATTAAAAACCTCCTTCTGCTCTGATAGCCTTACAGCATGTGACATTCTCCTGCTCTCAGGTATAATTCTGTTAAAGGTGCATATGAAGGTGCCCCGGTGTGTGCTAAACAGAGCACAGCATTGACATGGGCCTTGCTGGGGAATCCATCACCGTCCCCTCTCAGGGTGTTCCCGTCAACCCATTGGCCACCAGAGTCCTCCGCGCTCATGCTGGGACAAACCGAAGGTGGCGTCCGCCCGACCCTGGCCCGTCCATCGCTCGCGGCCACCTGTTGAAGGCATTAACGATCCTGGAACAGAGTGACAGGTTTCGCGCGAGGGGCTTACAGGGCAGCTTGTAATGTGGCACGAGAAGAACGGGACAGCAAAATAACTTGTACATCTATATTGTAGATTTAGAAAAGTGTTTTTACTGCTTAGACGGACACGTATAATAACATTCAGCAAGACAGAAAAAAAAAATGTATAAACTGAATGAAATTATCTAAATTACTACAGTGTGGCTGAAAAAGCTCTGAGAGTGAACAGGTCACAATGTAAGAAGCCAGACTGCCACTTGCTATCCTAATAAGTGTCCATTTTTGCGTCTTCCTTAAGATCCACACCATGCGGGCAGGGTGAGATTAAAGTAGCAAATGACCCATTCAAGCAAAATCACGCCATACTCTTGGATAAACCGTCACACACATTACAAGAAACCTGGAGAGACCTCAGTCATTAAGTGGGGAGATGCAGGGCTTGTGGACCAGAGTGCCTCATGGCAGAAACCACCAAAGAACCCCCCTGCATTTCCCACACACTGCGCTCCAGGTTCAAGACGTATTGCTTTCCAATGAAACCGGATTACGATGAATTGCGCTTTAGGCCTGGACAGGAGTCAGAACATATCGAGTGTGACCGCTCCACGGCGACGGCCTGCGTCTCGCTACACAAAGAGCACGTGACAAAACCGCACTGCGCTGGAGTGGACGCCCCCCCGTACAAATTATCTAATCACCACAAGTGCTCAGCCTCCTCCCACTCCTCCCATCTGGCTCAGCAATTGAAATTGCTCCCGCAAGCTTTCTAATAAGTGGACAGGGAGCTTGTGTCCAATTCATCAGAATGGCAGAAAAATCTACTGCAATAATCTCATAATCAGGCCAGCTGCTCAGCTGCCAGGAATGTGTCTTCTCCAGTGTCAGTTTGTGCTTCTGGAGTTCTTTTTTCAGGCAGACAAAAAGCAGTTCTGTTTAAGGTTTGCAATTTTTAAAAGCACTAATTGTTACTGTGATATGCAAATCAGCAAGACATGTTTAACACAGAAAAAAAACAGCTTTCTCCCTATTTCTCATTTTCAACGCGAATGAGACAGGTCCCGCGTTAGGACACGGGAAACTCAGAAAGCGCACTCCCATAATCCCGCTGTGCACCTTAACCAAAAACAGGAAGGCAGCGCTGCCTTTTCGGGGGCCCCGGAGTGTCCCTGGTCCAAGTCAGGCAGAATTCCACAATACCCCAGGAGGGGAAGGATGTGTAACAGTACGCTTAAAAAATGCATCACAGAAACAATGAGGTTTCAGCAACACACCACAACGTCCAGAAAGCCTGCAACTCAGACAGCTCACTGGCGTGTAAAAGAGACAGCAGAATGGATGAGACCTATGAGAAAATGTTTTTCTGTCACAAAGCTCCCCATAGATACTGCATACCCTGCTCCAATATGCAGCACAATGTCAATTGCTTTAAAAATAATTTCTTATAACTGACAGTCATGCAAAACACGCAGGCCTCCCCAGGTCATTAGTACTAGAATTATTGTGTTCTGCGTGCATCGCCACACACGAAGCGACAATAGTAAGCAAAGCCTGTTTGACCGAGCCATGAGATTCTTTGTTTTGTCGCTAAGTCAAGAACAATGGGTGGGATCCGAAACGCGTGAGAAGATTCGGCAGAGAAGCGAGGTGTTAAAAAGCTTGCCAAACGAGAAAGAGTTTGAACAGGATAATAAATATGTCAAAGTCTTTGTTGTAGATGAGCTGTATCATTGTCAGAGAACGCAAATTACAGTAAGGTACTTCGTCACATGCTGTGGTCCACTTATTCGTCTGTGCAAAAGTTGCTGCACCAATGAGCTGCCCTTTTGCTTGATCCAAAGAACTGTTCTGTCGCAGCATTGTGCAAACATGTGGTAAACACCAGAGCTGTGCTGAAAAAGTGCGCAACACAGACAAAACGTAATAGGCGCATGCCAAGAGATGCTGAAAAATCGAGGCTGTGAATGTTTTTGTTTGTTGGTGTGGCAGTGTCATTTTGTGGTGTGTGGATCCATGCTGAAAACCACTTTTCAGTGCAAGTCAATGATGCTGCTGAGAGCACACTTTTACACTACACATAGATATGCACTTACACACTGCTACATTTTCAAATTAAGAGCATGATGCCTACTTAATTTACGACTATTTGAAACGACTACACAATCTGATGTTGTAGCAGATGGCGTAGATTGGGAAAATGTCTTGAAATAAGAGAAGAAACATGGGAGCAAAGTAACTTCATCAGATACTGAACAACTGAAAGACAGGATTATATCAAACAGATTCACTGTTTTGGTGTTTGACCATGTCTCATATTAGGAGCTAATTCTGTCCGCAGTTTGCAAAGCCAATTACTCCTCCGCCTACCCGTTAACCTTTAAGATTGGCAGCGCAAACACCTCAAAACTCACCCTGAACTGTGTTAAACCAACACAAATAAATGCATCTAAACATAAAAAGAGATTATATATTTATTTCTGCCACAAATGATATCTTAATTTTCGGTTATGTTTTCCACAGTACCCTTTCATGTCTTTTCACTGGTCAGTCTATTGGCAGATAAAGATGTTATGGCATTTACTTGCCACTAATAAAATCCAACACAACAGAATACCACTCGTTTTATAATCCCCCCAAGAAAATCGGCAAGAAAATTTTATGGAAAGGCTCTCGGTGGAGAGAGCTGGCCCGCAGAGTTGGCGAGTCGTTTACAACTGAACGGGTAACTCAATGTATTAGCATCATGTGTATGCGGGTGTTGCTGAAGCTGGGATCAGAGATTAAGTTCTTATGGTTAATCTACACCTACTCACAACATCTGACCGCTGCCCTGGCTGGAGGTATAGCCAGGCAGATCGACCATGTCATGAGTGCTAGGCCTGTGGAAAAGCGCCCAGCCCCATCAAAAGCGACTGCAAAGCCTGGTGCACCATTCTGGTCCAGGGTGAGCGGCATCATCACCAACGCCCCTGAGCTTCCGCCATTGGTTGAGGCCAAACCATACAGAACCTATTTAACCCTTTACATCAGATATGGTTAATAGAGTGATGTTCATAAATAAGCAAAAAAAAAAAAAAAATTACTTTTGAGAAAGTGTGATTCTTATGACGTCTAGCACCAAATAAAGTACACCAGAAGATAGTGCCAATATTAAAAAACAACTCCTGTTACTCTGCCATCATTAAAGGACATACATGTTGGTGATACAACCGTACAATATGCCAAAGTATTAAACCTATACATACTGTGCAATTTTTGAAAAACTACATACTAAATACACCAAAATGATTAGCCGACATGTGAAATGGCTGGATGCACACAAGTCACAAATGACATCCTTACAAACTGAGAGCTATTTCTGCAAGTCAGTCTCCCAACACTTTTAAAGAAGACCAAAAGAGAACATGACTTCACAATGAATAAGTTTCATTCATTTTCATATAGCGCCTTTCAGACCGTGTTGTCTCAAGGCGGTTTATGGGAATTAATTTGAGGTATTACAGGCAATCAACAACAGATGGAATTAAAGCCAGGCAACAATGGAGAGGAACCAAAACTCCAAGGTGCGGAGAACAAAAAACCTCTTGGTGTCCAAGTTCATCTGGCCAACCCCCAAGAACTTCTCATGGAACAGAAATGAACAACATTAGCTAACTGTTCTGTGTTTTTGTTCAGATCTCCATCAGAAGTACATTAATAGACTGTAAGCAGCCGCGTGGCCAATGCCGCAGTAATCAGCGGGCCAGGTTGGGCACACTGCGCAGGACACAGACCAAACCTCTCGCGTAGTCAGTTTTCCTTTTTGCCCAACATTTGGACCACATCAAAGACGGGCTCCCACAGAGGGTCATACAGGTTGGTTTTCAGCAATATTGCTGCAGAAAACGGTCCGAAGGCGTCAGCTTTGGACTGTAACAAACGCTGATTCCGTACAGTTTACACAGCCACCCTCACTTTCATTATTCCCAACTACAACTGTGTTGAAACGAGAATCTACCAACTACTGCTGAAGAGACAGGACAAAATTAATGCTTGCCAAAAACACCTGTAACCTGAGTCTATTTGGAGGCTTTCATTAAGTCAAAACAGGTGCTCAAACATATCTGGAGTTTGCAGCCTGCCTCATCCCAGAGTGTTCTGAAAATGAGCACACTGAGTATCATGGACAAAACTGGCTAACTATATATAGTGGGGCTCAAATACTAAATTTAAAAATCATGATATAAACATGGAAATAATTCTTCAAAAGATAAAAATTACACTGACAAAACAAATTAAAAGTGTAGCGCATATTTTTCATGCATTTAGGGCATGGGATCAGTATGAGAGATATGTACAGTACTGTATTGTCACAAGCTTTCCTTCCAGGTGTACTTTTACAATTACTAAGCATCAGCTTGTATGCCCGTATAAGTACTGGTAACTTGATATTTACAGACAGTTATAAAATAATTTATATGAAACTTAAAGGTTCCTTTCAAAACATCATATTGTTTTAAGAAAACCTTGCATAATTTATCCACATAGCATTTCCATCACCATAAGCGATGTGATGATAGGTTGATTAAATGCTGACCCCTGCTGGATAGACTGTGGGGGGAGGGGGGAAATATCACTGTTATACCAAAGAGACCAAGGCAGATGTTCATGAGAAACCAAAGGTCAGAAGAAATAACAGTTTATAATTAATTTATAATAAATTTTCATTACACGCACAAAAAAAAAAACTTGTTAAAAAAAAAAAAAAACCAAGGTGATTCAAAATGACCATTGTTGGCACACAGGAACACGGTTTGAATTACATCATACTGTTAGAGGAGCAGATGGCATGCAGAAGCCATGTAAAGGCAACACAGTGGCGTGAGAGGGGGTCATCTGATGGTACGGTACATCATGAAGTCCACCGTGGTGCAGCGTGGGAACTTGCCGACGGAGCTCTCCTCCACAGGCGTGTAGACCTTGATCTGGCGCATGTGTGTGTCGCGGCCATTCTGGTGGTTGGCCAGCACAGCAATCTGGATCATGAAGGTACGGATGGGGCCATTGGACAGGTCCAACAGGGGGATGTGGATCCAGCCACTGGGCTCCACCATTTCTAGCTGCTGCAAAGGGGCGACACAGGAGAGGAGAGTGGGGCAAGCAGGCCTCAGACACGCTCGCTCTGGCGGACGGAGCCAAGGTCCGAACCACGTCCCATCGGGCACTGCTCGGCAGGAAGCAAATCTATATGCATTATGCTACATGGGGAAAATGTGCTTGTTAGGTGTGTGTTGCGCGAACGTAGATAAAAGCGTTCTGCAGGCAGAAGTACAGCAAATGCTGTTGGGAGGGGAGGCGGGCTGGGAGGTGGAAAGGTGGGGGGGCCCAGGCTCACTGCCCAACACAACAACGTTAAAGCAGGTGTCAGGGGCTCAACACAAACACAGGCATACTGCAAGAGAAACCTGGAACTAATTGCAGGGTTGTTTGAAAACAGACTTCTTAAATTTAATAACGCTTTCCTTAAATTCTCACAAAAGAGCCAATTTATCCACAAAACAGGAGAAACCTGCCTTCTGTCTTTCAAAGCCATCACATCTCTTACACAAGCATAAACAGAAAACATTTCAGATAAAACGCTGCTGGGACTCTTATGTTAGGACCTCACACCACGTTGAGTGTAATCCTTACCAGAATCTGGTTTATTTATAAAAAAAATCTAAATATTTAGTGCTAAGTGCTGTGACATAAAAAGCAATGGGTGGAGAGGGGGGGTGAGGATTCCACATATGGTTACAAGCTAAAGGTTTCACTTGGACTATAACAGGAAGGACACAAATACGTAAATTCAATCTGTGGGCTTTAAATCACAACCTCACGCAGCCCGCTCGGGGAATTTAACACAGATTTCGTCTCTTTAATTTAAAACACTATTAACATTTCCCAGGCCGTCCGAGGAGTGAGTCTGGCAGGGGTGAGGAGCCAACTACAACAGAAGAGGCCGTGTTACGACCCGCCACACACGCTGCTGAAAGAACAGCTTTCAAACACGCACAGCCAACTGTGGAGATGCTAAGCTCTGCCTTGCCCGCACTGTCCTCCTTAGTCCCACTGAAACCAGTAACCCTTTCCCTGACCAAACTTTTTGCTTCGTTGCTTAGCTACACCATTAATCACAACATGGTCTGTCTCATACTCTTCTCCTTTTTTGTGATACTTGCCTTGAATTTATAGGAGACAGAGAGATAAAGAACCTAACACTGCCTTTACCATCATGCAACTTCATTTCAGTCATTGTAAAGAAAAGGTCGGTCTTGTTAAAATTATTCAGCATGTTGCTTTTTCTCTTCTCATACAAAATTGTGTGGATTATTTGTGGGATTAATAAACCTCATTAAAAAAAATTTGACATCATGGATCACATTAACACTATCTTCCATTCTAGCCACTTGCTTACTTTTCTACATTACTCATTCTAAACCAGTGCTGAGCCATACAAACACCCGATACCATACTTTTAAGGAACATTTCACAGGTGTGATACCTTACAAAACTGGAATGTGGCCTGTGCTTATTATAATTTTAACTCTACAAGATCTATAACAAATTTGATATTCTGTGCAAACTTTAGTGATGGACTGAGAGTGTAGATCAACCTGAAGATGCACTATACATCTTAACAGATAAGCAACAAAACCCCAAACACCCTTTTGTATTTCTCTTGGAGAACAGGAAACAGACTTTTCTTGTACGTTTTAATCTGCTTTTATAGATTTAAACCATACAACCACAATCACTCCTGGAAGCAAACAAAATTACCCATGCTCCTCAGAGATATAAAATCAGATATAAAGCCTTTTGCAAATGCTTAATTTAGTTCTTTAAGTCAGGGATCAAATAATCATTTTATTTATGACTTCAGAAGACTATTACTAACACAACCAGAGGTTCATCACTGCCAAGTGCTCCATAGAACCCCAGAGAAGATCTTTTCTTCCAGTGGCAGTAAACTTTACAGCTCCTCCCGCTTTTGTGAGACAGATTCATTCGAAGCTGGACTATATCCGGACATCTCTTTTCGTATTACTATGCATATACATTTATTCATATATATTATGTTACAAAGCAATGCCCCCATGGGATTAATAAAGTTCTTTGAATTTTGAATTTAAAAAGGGTTATGAGTTATGATGTTTCACAATACGGATCAAATTTGTATGTCTGATACTGGCAAAAACATCAACACTATCCTGTGCTAAGTCATCTAGGCTGGAAAATGCAAATCAGGAAACAATTAACCACAGTTTATGATACACTATAAGGGAAAGAGTGAAAGCGGTAAAACGAGAGCATGTTAAGGCCAACAAATTACAAACATAAATGACGTTGCACCAGCAGTGCTGGAAGAGATCTTAAATGGAGTTGGGTTGATTTTGTTGTGTGTGTATGTGTATGTGTAAGTACGCACGCACGCATGCACATGTGGTGGGACATGGGTTAAGCGCAGAGGTACCAGCTTTAGTACTGGACTTTCTGCTCTGCTTTCACTGGGCTACATCTGCAGTTGCACATCTGCAGGGCATGATTTCAAGTAAGCAGGATGGAAAGAGGCAAAGATTCAGGTGTTAAATATAAGAACCACAGACTCTGAGACAAGGAGGGACCTTAGACAAAACAAAATGTGTTCCTCTCATTGCAAGTCCTGCACACAATACTTATAACAATACAAGCCACGTAGTGAGTAAAATATACTGGATACTTATGATAAAGAAATGCTGACCTCTAGTGTACGGCAGTAGTAATTTAAAACATCTTAAGTACAGTTGAGTGAACTGCACACTATGATGCATAAGTAAAAACGTTTCAACTTTTTCAAATATATTTCACATTCTTACCCTGATTTCCTGCAGATTGTGAAAATTGTGTCCAACGCGAACAGAGATCTTGCTAGGAGTGTAGCTTTCATCTGCCTTGTAGTCAGCATATATACACAGCATCTTCACTGTTGTTTTTCTTCTGCAACCAACATTTCAAGACAAATATAGTCACTTAGATGCCTATGTTCTAATACAACAACCTTACATTAACATCAGATGCTTGAAGCATATCACAAAACAAAGCTATAATGTTCATAAGCATCCCCCCATCTCCCCCACCACCAGGTAGACTCTACCTGAACTGAATGTTCACCAGGTGTGGCTGAGAGCCATCTGATTGCCAGTACGTCTCCAGGTTGTCATCACGTAGTTGGTCAACACCAAAACCTGGAGAAGAACCATAGTTACAGCACGAAACAGGTTTGACGTCACAAGCTGAAACCTTTTTTTTGTATTCCTGGAATAAATAAAAGTTTATTTACTAAAGTCTGGAATTTTAAAAACTTGCCATTGCCCCATTAATAATCTCAGATATTTATTATTATATAAATTTTTTAATACCAAAAAGCTCTGCTCTAAAAAGTTTCACCCACCTGGCTTGCAGGAAGACAGGGACCACACGGCCTGGGAGCCGATCTCCCTCACAGTGCCCGTACGTTCCAGCTGCTTTGGATCAGCACCAGGTGGGGTTTTGCCTACAGCTGCCATCTTAACATACAGTAACCATTTAGTTCACCATGACCTTCATGGGCAATGATGAATCTATCAATAAAATAAAAAAAAGAAATTGTTCTCCAATTCTGACAGATACAGTAATTAAATGAATCGTGACAATTTGTATGAAATTAATGCATTTCAACAAAAAAAAAACAAATCACGGTGGACATAAAATACATATTTGCATGAGTGATAAACTACTGTTGTTCTATATACATGTCCGTTATCTGTCACCAACGGTACACATTTACTGCAATGGCTTTCAGTTAACGGGTACCTACAGTAACTACAAATATCGTATACGCATATTGACAAAATATAGTATATTTGGCCCTTTTGTAGACCGCTTCTGTTGACAACAATTTGTCATTGTTGGCTACAGTAATATCTTTTTTAAAAGGCATACATTCATATGAATAATTCCATTCATGGCGGACTGATATTCTCGCGTCATAAAATCACATGTAATAACTAAGTTATGTATGCAAATATCTACCAGTAATTACCACACATCCAATTTTAATTTTTACTCGACTCAAGAGGTAACGTAGCAGTAAATCTTGACTACAAACTAAGACAGCCATTCAGAAGCAAGACAAACGCAAAGCGTTAAGCACACTCGTCTTCAAAAAGTATTACCCTTGCCTGTTACATCTCTTAAGTGCAATAAATAAAAAATAATCACCTAAATTCAAGCGGAAAACAAGTGCAAACTATATATCTGTTGGGTGGTTACTCTAGTAGACAGTACTTAGCGGTTAGCTACATTTCTCCTCAGAAGTGGAAGGCGTAACGACATTTCGAATCTCGCACGCGCTCCTTCCGGCTTGTCGCGCGCTGTGACGTTTCGACGACACGCTGCGTGCGAACCCGCCCCGAAGCACGCTCCCTTGTTGTGCCGGTGTGTGCTGTGTGGAGAGGTGAAGCCAGAAAGGAGCGCTTCTAAGAAATGGTCTGCCACTTTACGTTCTGGCGTGAAAGTCGGTAGGGTTTGCAATTTTTTTTTTTGCCCAGACCGGGTCGCCATCGCTGCTAGATGCTTGTCAAGACGTCGCCTGATTGGTCCCGGTAGCCCTTCAGCCATCAGATTTCGGTGTAATATGAGAATAAACTGATCAAATACAAATGATCTGAACTGATGGATGTCAACACTGAATGCATGGCCGGTGGGACACTGCCAATACTATACTTCTGTTGCCGTAGTTAACCTGTTGTATTATTTATGTGATTTTTACATAATAGTTTTGCATGCACGTGTATTATTGTTTGTAATTAAGAGTTTGCTGTCTTATTTCGACTGTCATACGCATGCAATAACTCGCGTATTGTTACTACTATTGTATGTAATTCTTATTTTTATCAGAATGGTGAAACTACAGCTGTATGTTTGAGTTAACTACTGTCAAACAGGTTGAAAAACATCTCCATTTTACTTTGAAACGATATATTTACATTTGTTCTGTAATGCATAGGTTCCAGTTTTTAGGTTTGCTTGATGTAAATTACTTCAGTAAAGTGTAACTGTATACACGGCATAAAACACGTGAGTTTGTGTTGACTTAAAGCCAGAGTACCAGTGTGGGGCTGATGTCTCTACTCTTGGTCTGTCTGTGGTGTGGCGTGGAGCAGACCTGACCCACCACAGGGATGGAAGCATGGAGGCCTGTCAGGGGCAGAGCTGCAGCTCTTCCTTGTCTTGTAGTGTGCATCCAGGGAGCGGACATGACAGTCCTTGAGCCAGAGGTTCGGGTGGGACCCACACAAAGTTTTTTTTCTTTTTTTCCCTGCGTTTCTCAGAAGTTGGTTGTTGTTGCTTGATCTGTTATTAATTTATCTTCACAATCTTTCTCCCAGATTCACATTGCATCTTTTTCAGGGATTTAACATCTTCCTATACGGCTGCATGCCCACGAAAAGTCAGCGCTTCCAGGAGGCCTTGCTGGTGTTCACGGTGACCAAGACAGCAACGGACAAAGAGGTCAAGAAGCCGTGTTGCTACCAGTACCAAAACACGAAGACGACAACAGGGGGACTTCATGTGGGAGACGGTGGAGGGTGAATTCATGGACTCCAAGATCATGATTCTGCTGGGGGAGAACTGCAGTGAGTGACCCTGACACTGCGCCTGGGAAAACCCATGGACGGGTACCTGATTGACAAGCCCTCAGCCTAGTTGGTCTCCAGCAGTGCCTTGTGGCACCCAAGCTCATCAAACGATAAGCAGATCTGTCATCTACATCTTCTCGCATCCTCTTTGCCGCTCTCCTGTCGTCCTCTCTTTAAAAACAGCCTGTTTTGTTGGGCAAGCTTCCTAGTTAAAATAGGCAATCAAACATGATTAGCGTGTTAATTTTAATATGCTTTACATGGCAGGTTTTAACAGCAATGCAATTATGACCTTGAAATGGTTGTGCAAACCTGTACAGGACGTGTGTTTTCTGTGTTTGCGTTCCAGGTTGGTCTTGCATACCAAGAGGATGGCATTTGTGGTCGAACATGACTACATAATGGGTGTGTACTTGGTAAACAGTCATTATGTACGTTGGCCTTCCTTTAAAAAGCACGTCTGGAAACGCGTGCGTAAATCAATGTGTTTAAACCCGTTCTGATTGCAGACAGTTAACCTAAAAGAATACCGAATTGGCTGAAATAAAGGGAAGCTATGATTGGTTAGTTGTACCTTTGGGCTACAGTATTAAAGTGGATGAACACTCATTGGCATCCTGAAATCAGAAGCTTCCGACTGTTGTCGTTGGGAAACCATGACAGCAGCGAGATCCTCTGATTTCCAAATACTGCTAAAGCCTTGTTCATACTACATAATTCTCAAAGACTTTAGATTGTGGTCTGACTGGAACTACACAATCTCTCAAGGAGAGGTCTCAAATGACTTCTGCTTATTTGCATTCAGTGAAAAATATACACGTATACAGATGGGGTCTGAGTTACGATGTCTCGAATTAAGATTTTTCTATTTTACGATGATAGCTATATGACAAAATTGTACGCATCTTCTGCCTTGTGAGATGCCTCACTCTTGCCAGCGATCAACAGAGTTCAGCTGTCTCGGTGTTAGAGTGTGTATTTTTTTAAGAGCGCAAATTTATTTTGTCTCGATTTACGATATTTTCAAGTTACGATGGGGTAATCGGAACGCATCTCCATCTTAAATCGGACTACCTGTAAATACAAACATACAATTATATACAGGGTGTGATTTGTAAAAACAGAGGGGTAGGGCATTTTATTAATATTTTAATGTTGCCTTTATTCATATCTTTATATTGCTACCAAACACACAGTATTCACCAGCTATGCTAAAACTACAGAAAATCTTTACTGGTTATTTTCATCACAAAAAGTAGTATTATTTTTATTCATCTTGCTATCTTTTTGTGGGCTTTTTCTGTTGACTTTTTCTGCACTGCAAAATAACGCAAAATGCTTTTTTGTGTCCATTGTCATCGTGGCAACAGAGTAGCATTGTCTTAAAAATCAGAGCAGCAAAGTTACTGACAGGCAGAGGATATTGAATTCAGTTTGACCAGTAGTGGGGATACGATGCAGAAGCGATTTTAAAAAGTGATTGAACAGAGCAGGGAAAAGCAGCAGGGAAATCTGTACTCACTAATTCAGTGATTACAGTATTCCTTCCCTGCCTGGTCTCTCA
This sequence comes from Chitala chitala, assembly GCA_025773905.1. Classification (NCBI taxonomy): domain Eukaryota; kingdom Metazoa; phylum Chordata; class Actinopteri; order Osteoglossiformes; family Notopteridae; genus Chitala; species Chitala chitala. The sequence continues at coordinate 63,649 of JABJVR010032870.1, forward strand.
TACTTTGTTCTTATTGGCTGCTGTTCACAGTCAGTCGAGTGTGACTGGTCCAGATCTCAAACATGCTAGAACTCTCCCAAGCGACTGCCCATTACATCATGCGTTTCACCAACGTACACTAAACTCGCTTGGATGCGGTTAGATGGGAGCATGTCGACGATCTTGCACAATTCGTGGTTTAAGCTGAGCGGTCGGAGACCTGAAAATCATGTAGGGTGAACTCGGCTTTCCAGGACACGCTTCTGTATCGGACCAGGTACCGAGATGGCCTTCTTGACAGGAGAATGTGTAAGTGCGATTGTTTTAATGGATTGTACTAATGATTTTTATTTAAGCTGCAGCATTACTGTTTTAACCCAGCTGCCACTTTATTTAGTATCATGCCAGAAGTCTAAAAATCACAAAATATTTTTGAAAAACTCATGTTTGTCTTTCTGACCATACCGCTCAGTCTGTGTACACAGCCATTACTGTGATGATTTTAAAATGGTTTTGCTACTATGTAGCATGCACTGTAAAATACCTAATAAAAAAAAACCACTTATTTGGGCTGAGAAGAACCAACCTTTATTCTTATTCAGTAAACAAACTGAGCTGTATCCTAACAGACATCAGGCACAAAGTGGCAATGAAACAGCGAGAAATCCAGAAACCCGACTTTGAGAATTAACCAGCATGCACCCCAACAGAACTTTCACGCAGAATAAGGTGCCTACACCAACAGTTTGAAGGCCTCAAAGCACATTTCTCAAGTAACTGCACACTGCAAACATGCATAATTTAGAAACTTAACATATACATTAAGAAAAAATCATGTAAACACCTATTTGTCCCACTGGTCAGACAGCACACCACTGCATTGGTGTGCCATCCTTGCCACTATGATGGGCACAGCAGTTTAACCCATGCCAATTGTGTGACTGCAACTGTTGCTAAGGCTGAGGTTGTATCTTGCGTCTAGTGGACTGTAAGGTGCCACAAACGATCATGCGAGTAAAACGAGCGAGTACAGTGGCTGTGAAATCGCAATCCTATGGAGAAACTTCGGCTGACTGAAAGAACTGACTGCAAGCTGAAGGCCTTGCCTGTCAGTATGGGAAGATGCAGTTGTTTAAATTGAATATGTGTAGTCAGTGACTAGCCCTCTGTAAGAGCATGAGCAGTCAAAGGTAGAGTGTTGAGTCGACTATGGGACCGACGGAGCGTGCCCTCTGAACACTGCTACAGATGTAACGTGTCCCTTGACAGTTGCACTACAGTAGCCTGTGCAAAGCAAATTTTCCTTTCTGTGCAGAGTCAACAAGATGTGCAAACTTGGGAGTACATGGGAGAAATTTAAAACAGCAATTCCCCACACACACACCTTATAAAAAAAATTAACCTTTTTAAATACTCAACATTGTGAATCGCATTCACACCACACAGAATTAGTAGCATTGAAAAATTAAGGCATAATCCATTTAAGTAGAGGTAGTACAAAGATAAGAAGGCACAGCTGAGGTCTTACGCCAATCAGCATTTAAGAATGGGTGGCAATTCTTAACATCTGCATCAAATACTGAGTGTGCCTTTACAACCCCAGACTCTCTGAACAACCACATTCGCACAAACCACAAACATTTTTTATGGTAGTAACTAACACAAAAAATAAAAAATAAAAAATAAAAAAAAAAAAGTGTTCACCACTTATTTCTGTAGTACATTGAGAGGGGTGCCGAGTGACACTGCGCTAAAAATGAATCAGTTCATTCACTGACTAAACATATTGTCATTTAATAACCATAAAAAGCATTTTGATGGCGAGTTTTGCCACTTGCCAGAGAGAAAGGATTTAAAAGCAGGATGGTCTGAACTGCAAAACCACCTGCATTTTGATTGTTTTGTAAAATTTAGTTTGCACCAATCTGCCTTTGATACCAAAATTCTAGAGTTGATATTCTATTAAACTGAACAGAAGTACAGATTTTCTAAACCAGGTTTTATTTTCAAGTGTCACAAACTAAACAACGTTTTGGTGTGTGTTCATATATAATTATCACTCACACATACACACGGCTGAAGTTCCCATACCTGAAATGAGAATTTCAAGCAGGATGTTTTAATTTAGAAACAACAACCCTAAACCAAAACAAAAAAATTAAAATGCAAATATAGAGACAGCAACAGGCAAAGTCCAAAACAGACTTCCAAGATCTGTGTACGTAGTCGTTCTTTGACCCTTCGGGGGTCCGTCTTGTTGGAGGCTACTGGTACTGGTTATAAGGCCTCGATCTACCCTTACCAATTTGCCCCTTATCACTGGCACCAGGGTAGCTGTCTCCAGGTTTCCTCTCTCTATAGACATATTCCCTCCGGTTGTCCTGCCCCCTTCGGCCACGGTACGGCATCCTTCCACCACCCCTCCACCCTCTTTCTCTGAAGCCCTGCCTGTCATCGTAGCCCCGCCTTGGCCTGTAGGAGCTGCTGTAATAAGACTTCCCGTTTCTCAGCGCTGCCTCATTCACCTCCCCTTCCTCCTCGTAGTGCTCTCTGAAGCCGTACGTCACGTAGGCCGTTTTCACGCTCTCCCGCGGGCCCAGTCCTACTACGGGCTCCTCCATTTCGCTCCGTTCCCTCAACGTCTCCTGCGGCCCGGCCACTTTGGCTGTCCCATCATCTCCGACGGCAGCTACGCAACTTCTGCCGGGCGACAAAATTCGGCGCGTGGGAACAGCCGCTTGTGCAGACGAGTCCATCTCCGGTGTGGCGACGGCCTCCTCAGCCTGATCGCTCTCTGAAGTGGGAGCAGAAAGGCTTGGTCGCTCAGAGCCGGACACGCTGACCACCTTGTGCCCTGCTGGCTCCTTCGCAGCAGCCTTGTCCAGCCTGCCATCGATGCCCCCGGGCATCCTGTGAACAGCATAGTCTTGCGAGACTGCACCATACAGAGACGGGCGCACAAACTGGGCGGCAAACTGTGGAGGCAGGGGCGGCGGCTGCCCCTGTGGTGGCGGAGGGTATGCCCCTGGATAGGCACCCTGACGGGCCCAAGGCGCACCCCCCACCTGGGGGGGAAGTTGCATGGGTGACTGCGAGCTATACCCCATGGACGGCCTGCCCTCAGAGCCCAGGCCCGGGCCGCCAACCTCCACTCCAGTTCCAGTGTTGGGGTGCACGGAGCAGTGCATTGGGTCAAACTGGGCCACTGCTCTCCCTCCTACCGAGCCAAGCGGTACCTGGCCATAGCCCTCCTGCATGGGCACAGGGCCGCCAGCCACTGGGTTGCCAGTGAGGACGGGTGCAAGGGCCTCGGGAACCCACGGTGCCATATATGGTGACGCGGAGGGCTTTGACTGCATGGAGTTTAAATAGGCCTGTTGTAGGGGGCATATGTAGGAGGACGGGAGCCAGAAAGGGTTTGTGTATGCCTGTCGAATTAAACACAAAAACCTGCACTGATTCCATGTACAAGCAGATGAGTAAATCATAAACTGCTGAAATGTTAATAGCATAACCAGGCAGCTACATGAAAAATTAATCCCTGAATGGCAGAAAGCCTATAAACAATATACATTTACAAATATATTAATGCACTGAAGAAGAGACTCAACACCATGTATTGTTTATTTCCATTAGGAAAATGTACCCTGGTGGTTGTTTTCCTAGAACAGGGATCAAAATCCACAGTCACAGTAATCTGTGGTAACCTGCTCCCCTTTTGAAAGTCATGGTGTACATAACTATCAGTTACAGGTCAGAGCATTAACATTCTGTTACCACTATGGACAACTCTTGTTACTAATAGTAAACATGAGACATCATTTAGCTCATCTGACAATGGGAGGAAAAAAATAAAAATAAAGTAAACACAGAGCGTCTTCTCTTGCTCAAGTTCCTACTGTGAATACTGAGGCAGAATACAGGAAACTCACTGTAAAACTAGCCTCAATAGGAAAGCAAATATAACCTTGCCCATTATGAAAATTCTTACCTTAACGCCAAGGTTGAAGAAAAATTTGAGAATACTTCGGTCTACAAAAAAAAGATTAAAAAAAAATTTTAAACACATGGGTATTATAATAACAACAACAACTGAAGTGAGGTTAAGTTGCCTCACCTCTGGGAAGATCCTCTCCGCCGGGCAATATGGAAAACTGTGGAATAAACGACGTGCCGTCCTTCTCACTCAGAGGAAATCCAGGGTACAAAATATCCTGGTAAGGGGACAGAATCTGGTGGTGGGGCACAGGCGTCTGACTCACAGGAGAGGGGGCGTGAGGGTGGGCCAGGTGTTCAGCTAACAGTGGCACCGAGGCAGGTCCTGGTGAAACCCTCACCTGGGGCATTGTACCTGTGAAGAACATACCATTCAGCCTGGAATATTACCCTTCTATGTGCAAGTGTCACATGATAAAATCTTTACTGCTACATAGAATAATAGTACTTATCAAGTTAAAAAAATACTTCAAAAGGAAACAAATGTCTTACCCATAGGACAGCTGGTGGTAACCTCATAGGGAGGATGCTCCAAAGGAAGTGATGAAAAACTAACTGGGGCTGCTGGGCCCTTTGAAGGTGGAGGGGTAGGAATCACATGTGGTGAGAAAGAAGGCTGCAAAGTCGATGCATATGCAGATGGGCGGAGTGCTACTTGGGATGGGCCGCCTGGTGTGGTTGCATGAGAGAAACCGGACAACTGGGTTGGCTGAGCAAGAGCCGTTGCGGACGGGGCCGCCGACTGGGCCGGCTGAGCAAGAGCCGTTGCGGACGGGGCCGCCGACTGGGCCGGCTGAGCAAGAGCCGTTGTGGACGGGGCCGCAGACTGGGCCGGCTGAGCAAGAGCTGTAGTGGACCGGGCCACGGTCTGAGCTGGCTGAGTAAGAGCTGAGGTGGACTGGGCCACAGACTCGGCTGTGGATTGGATTGGCTGAGAAAGATCAGAGGCAGATGTAGCAGGCAATGACCGAGCAGGAGGGCTCATAGCTGGAGGAAGAACTGGAGAAGGCAGACCTGAAGAAAGGGCTGCCAGAACGTTGGTGTGAGAAGTCTGCACTGAAGACGTGTCCACCAGGACAGCAGGCTCAGATGGCTGAGCTGGAGAACTCTTGGCCGCAGCAGGAAGCTGAGGTGGCAGAGCAGCAGGGGTGCTGCCTGGAGCTGGACAAGGTCGAGTTGGAGTGCCACTGGCCAGACGCTGGGATGGCTGACTGGTGGCAGTGGCTGAAGCAGCAGCAGACACAAGAGATTTAGCAGCTTGGACAGTTTGAGTCGAAGAACTGGATGCTGGACCAGGAGCTTCCAACTGCTGAGAAGTAGCTACAGATCGAGCAGCCTGTGCTGTCCGAGCAGGAAAACGACTGGTTGGAGCAGGACCTGAGGACAGACGAGAAGCAGAAACAACGGGAGGTCCAGGAACCGAAGGCAGCTGAGTAGGAGGAGGGGTATGAGGACCAGCAGAAGGAGACTTGTCAAAAACAGGAGGACCAGTCTGGTCAGGAGCAGAAACAGGAGCTGGGAGCTTCGATGAGCTGGTTGCCGTAGGCTGAAAAAGAGCCAAACACACACAGCATTCAGGACTGCTTGTATTTGTTACGAATGGCTCGGTGCATAAACCTGAAAAAAAACGACTTGGCAGAACGATTCCTCACCAAGGACCTGGTTCTCTCTCCTCTTGCTCCGGTTTTAGGCGAGAGGGTTTTTCGATCTACAGTTAGACGAGTCAGAAGACCGCCCAGTCAGATGCGCGCACACCATACTGCTTTAGGACTACACTACGTTTAAAAGCCACTGCAGAATTTGATGCCCTCCCACAGTGTGGGCACTGGTCTCCTTTAGAAAGCAGCACCCTTACCACCGTCTCGAGCGTGATCTTGCAGCTCCACTTTCTTCCTGGACACACGCCTCTCGTTAACCTGGCTGCCTGCCCTCCTCGGGGTCTCGCTGTTCTGCGACCCAAGTTTCTTCCCGTTCTCCCCATCTGAAGCCCCAGCTTGAGGGACACTCTGCATCTGTTTGTTGCGTGGTTGTGAAGGGAGGGAAGGAACAGAAGGCGACGTTGACATTTTGGGCCAAGGTAATATTCTAGAACACCGACTAGTGGTAAGATTCTGAGGAAAATACATTTACATTTATTCATTTGGCAGATGCTTTTATCCAAAGTGACTTACATTTCACATATGGGTTACAATGAGCTTGCACTGGGTGTCTTGCTAGGGGACACACCTAGTGCCTGGGCTGGGATTCGAACCGGGAAACATCCCAGCCTGATTTTCTACCCAGTGAGCCACCAGGCCGCCAAATAACTTGTATATGTATAACGAGGCTTTAAAGTGACTGCTGGTAAAGCTGAGTGCTAAGTTAGCTGTAGCACTCACAACTGACATAACAGAGCAAAAAACTAAAAATCAAATTGGCATCGCGGCATTTTTCCATCTGCTCACAATCTCACGCACGCTACTGCTTACGCCCAGAGCTGGGAAGCTTTTCTCCGATCTCAGTGACTTCTCCCGCGCCTGCTCTTCTTCCTCCTCCTCCTTCGCCGAGCGCGTGTCCTCTGAAAGCCTCGGGGGGTCCTGCTGTAGGGCGCTGCCAGCTCTTGGGTCACCCCTCCTACAGCAGAAGGAGCAAACGCTCAAATTAACTCAAGATGGAGCAATTACAAGTCTTGAGAGACCGGCAATTACAACAAGTGTCACAACAAGTGCAAGGAATGAACTGCCCACAGTAAATTAGGTCACAACTGCAGCACATGCACCTAATTTGCTAAATTAATCTTTTTTTTTTTTTTTTAAATCAACTTATGTCTAATCAATTAATTATAGCAAGCAATATTAATATTAAATTTACATCAAGACAACATTTGGGACAGCATGTCACTTATTAACATACTGGAAGGTTTATTTCTGTTTATTATATCTTGCAAACTACTTGGATATCTAAGCAATGCAACTGTTTTAAAGAACGCTTTGGTGTCACAGAGGGAAATTATGCATCCAGCCAATTAATTTGGCAATATATCAGACAATCCGTGTCTGAGGATTTTATGGGGAAGGCACCTGGGCGTGGGGTACAGATTTCTGCCCAATGGCTGCTCGTCTGCAGCGTTCTGGGGGGGCCACGGGTTCTGCCTCTGCATTCTGTTCTGCATGGCTCCGCGGGAGGTGTATGACGTCGCGGCCGGCTGCTTCACGGGTTTCCTCGTTCTCACTTCCCAGTCTGCGTGTGGACCGAGAAATGTTAGCACCACGCCGCAGCCTCCACGTTAGCATGCACGCACGCACAACTGGGGCTGCTCACCAGAGCGCGGGCTGTTCCCGTTAGCCAAGCTCTGCTTCCGGCCCTTCTCCACCACCGTGTTCCACGCAAGCGGATCGTCCACCGGGGGCCGCAGGTTCCACAGCGGAACCGAGTGTCTGCACAAGCAAAGGTGGGAACGCAACGACCTTTGACCTCTCCCACCTTACATCACTCTCAAACAAAAGGTCAGTTTCCGTGCGTATAGTGCAAAACCAGCCTAACAAAATAGGGCAGACCACACTGAAAAATACGGTGGGTCACAGAATCAAGAGCTTAGAATACACCGGTAAAATACGAAGTCAATATTGGTCTCTCCCTTAAATACTGAGGTAAATCAAACGATGGTAATAAGAAGCCTTTCTGAAAGCTCAAAAAAAAAAAAAAAACACCACATAACCTTAACAGACTATAAAGAACAATTGGTACCACCGTTATCCCTAGAATTACATGCTAAGCCGTCTCTATGTTCTTGATGGTACCTCAACTCTTTAGATCAGCATCTGTACACCAAAACACGACGAGGAATGTATGGCACACATTTGCACACGCAACCACATACTTCTGGCCAAGCTCTTCGATGAACACCATCACCGGACCATTGTTCGGCGACACCTCTTGGACGTATGCGCTGTAGATACGCCCAGTGTTGTCCAGACGCACCTGAAGTGACAGCGATGCTATTTCAGATGAGCCAAACCCAACCCGATATCCTCCCCAACGCATCTCAATGTAATAACTACGACATTCGGCGCATTAGGCTTCAATGCATGCCGGCTCACCTTGCATTTATCTCCCGCAGCATACTGCATGCCAGCAGCAATGCAAAAATCACGTTTTTGCTGAGCTAGGAGAAAACAGCGGTGACATGAAGTCCACCTGACTGACATTCCTCACAGCACCACTGTCACTAATGGTTGCAGTTATTCCTTTAAATTAATATTGTTTGTTCACCTCTTTGTGTCCTGAGCCACACATCGTACTCCACGTTTCTGTAGACCGAAGGGCTGAGAGATTTCCGTACCCGCTGAGACAGGGATTCGAGAGGATGAGCCTTCCCAGACGTCTAAGTATTCGAAAGATTTCAGCCAAGTTAGTTTCCAAGCAAAACACATCTGCACAGCCCAATTTCAGCTGCACCCTGAGACTCGAGTATCAATTTATGAAACATCGAGGTCAACAATAAGTCTGGACACGTTCTTAAACGAGCAAAACGTAATTCAGCTTTATGTACTGAAACACGAAGGTGCGCCGTACCTTCTGAGGTGGGTTGTTCAATGCCCTTGTGTTGTTCATGCTGGCAGAACCAGTCGATTCATTGGGCCTGTTCGTTGCCGGCAGGAAAAAACAAAAAATAAAAATACATGCTAAGCTTGCCTTTAAAAACAAGCAAAAACAGAAACAAAATTAAGCAAAAGATCGAAATCTGGACTACAGAATTGCCATTCAAATAAAGTAAAAAATATCCTCATCTTTAAAAAAAAAAAAAAAAAAAAAAAAAAAAAACTAACCTGAATAAAATAACCACCACTACAAATACTGCTGAGCCAAAGCCACGATCTTATATGAAATGGAAATAAAACTAAATGCTACAACAGCT